>OZ010578.1:31817155-31947155 GCA_963932145.1 Acanthosepion lycidas | reverse complement strand
TATATATATTATTATTATTATTATGTTATACGGATATATATATATATATATATATATATATATATATATATCCGTATAACAGCAAAATAGTCCAAATCATGTAACTGCATGGGATAATATATATATATATATATATATATATATATATATATATATATATATGTGTGTGTGTGTGTGTGTGTGTGTGTGTGTGTGTGTATATACATATATATATGAATTAGTGTTGAAATATCGACATAAAAACAAATTCAACTTTTCATAATATAGGTTTAAATCAATTAGCTACCCTATTTCCATAATATTAAATCCCCTCTAACTCTTCAAATGTTGACATTATAATTAACTCTAATTTCTATATTTTATTCCCCCCTCTACAATCTCTTTTCCCTATATTTATAAACTTTCCCCTACTTTAATATTCCCCAAATCTCTTTTTATTAATCCCTTTATCTATATATTTTAAATTTTTTTTAGAACCCTTTTTATTCCTATTTTAAATTAATATTCCATTTTTCATATAACCCCAAATTAATGTCATAAGGTTAATACTCGAGTTTAATTTCATGAAACTTCTTCCCTTTAAGACAAATACCTTCTACTCTCCCCTGACTCCTGTCTTGTGGCTTTCATTAGACTGAAACACTGAAATGGATAAATTCTGTGTTCACTGATACCAGTAAATTTCTTTGGGGCTATTATCAACTTACTGTATGTACATAAGTTACTCCCAAAAAACAACTTTCAAAACAATTTTCAATAATGCATGATGAAATGTACCAACATTTTTTTTCTCTCCCCCACAAAAAATCCTAGTAATTAAATGTTACTTCACTTATATTAAAAAAAAAACGTATCAGTAGTATAATTTGTGCTAATACTGTAGATGTTTCTTCGTGATTAGTGAGAATGTCACATAAAGGTAAGGTTATAATTTTGATTTTTTTTTCTCGTGGTGTGTGCATTTTTTTTCCTAAATATTCCATGCCAAAAACTGGGTGCGTCCAATCCGTGGATGCGTCCAGTAAGCCGGCAAATACGATTTATATATATATATATATATATATATATATATATATATATAGGGTGTATCAAAAATACTTTTACAAACTTTGGGGACGGGTTCCTCACATCTAAACAAGGACAAAAGTTCATATATATATATCCAAAAGGCATTTTTGTTCCTCAACCCTGCAACGCATAACAAATGTTAAAAATGTCCCACGCTTGCTTTTGCTCACGCATAAACCCGTTGGATCATTGACTGGCGGACGCTGTCAAATACTCTCACACGGTCTCGAATGGTGTCACCGGCCCACATGACACGGTAATGAAGGGTCTCTGCATTATTAATGTCTTCTGCATAAACCAATTGATTTAAGTGGCTCCAGAGATAAAAATCAAAAGGATTGTGGTCGAGAAACGTACAGGATAAAATGACTGGAGTCCCATCATGTATGAACCACATACGTCTTCGTATTAGCAGGGGTATATCTTTTTGCAGGATTGGGAGTATGTACGAAATACAGTCCCTGTAGACGGCTCCTGTAAGCTGCGATGGGAGGTCATATAGACCTACCAGACAAACGTCTACAATTCCAGCCGACACATTAATCATAAAGTGATGCTGGTGTCTAGCTTGCATTGCACCATGGGGACTCCGATCCCCCCACAAATGTTGGTTGTGTACATTTGTTATTCCATCACTTGCAAATGTTGCATCGTCCATAAACAAGACTGAAGAGACAAACAACGGTTCGGCAGTTTGTGCCATAACCCATCGGCAAAAGTTCTCCCGTGGTGATTGATCAGAGGGCGAAAAACCCTGCACACGTCACAAATTATACGGATACAGGAGATACACTTGAAGTACCCTCCATGCAGTACTATGAGATGTACAACATGCTCAGGCCTCTTGACGTGTGCTAATACCTGGATCGTCTCCGACAACCTGTAGAATGTGTTCTTCGTGGCCAGGCGTACGAGCGGATTTCGGTTTTCCTCGGCTCATAGTTTGATGTCACGGATCCTGTTTCAGCAACGCGACGATAAACAGCAGAAAAGGTTGGATGAGTCGTCTGCTTTCGGTAGGAAACGAAAGCTGATAGAGACGTGTGTTACAGTTTTTGTGTATAATATGTAACTAGTGAGCCAATCCAAATTGCTTGACTCACTTTATAGTCCATCAATAGAAGGTTAACCAATCAGAAGACGTGGAACATACAACCCGTCGTGTATAAAGGCGGCCATTTTTGTTTACCCTACCCGAATGACCAGTGCCAACTTGTCAGGCGAAGATGAACAGAAGGAAGTACAACGCTCTGCTACTTTGCTGCGATATCCACTGCTAACCTGAACTACGCTTTCCTACTGTCTCCGAAATATTCACTGCTAACCTCTGGATTCTATACTCGAAGACGACCGTCATGATGTATAACAACGTGCAGCCTTGCATTGCCATTCGTGCGGCTATTTGTAAAAATCATATCTACCTGCATACGGTATGAATAGCCTGCCATTGTTAATGGGAAATCTTCTCATTTAATTCATTAATACATACGATAAATGATGAAGTCAGACTATCCACAAATGTACACGAATGACAAATGTAACCTAGTCTTCATCCAAAACACAGCGCCATCTACCGTGACCTTGTTTAAATTTAATAACTCAAAAACGAAGCATTTACGGATATATTTTTATATTGACTTTTGCCTTTGATTTGGTGTGAGGAACCCACACCAAAATTTTGTCAAAGTATTTATGATACGAAGACACTGTGGAGTAATGGATAGAGGCTCGGATTGAGGAATCGGAGATCCGAGTTGGAATTCCAGTCGAATCCATTACATTCACTTACGTGCTAATACCCTTCTCCCACCAGCTATGGGTAAATAGCAGGACAGAGCGGGTTCAATAGCCTTGGATGGCAACTGGTCTACCGCAGAAAGAAATTGCAACTTACTGCGGGAACAAATCTACCTCGTCAGTCATATATCGAAAGATTGCCTTAGCCTGTATTACGCATGGCACATAACTGACTGACTGATTTTTGATACACCCTATATATATATATATATATATATATATATATATATATATATATATATATATATATATATATATATCACATTTTTTATTAAGTTTTCTTGAGTACGGAAGCCGGTAGACGAAATAAGTATTGTTTAAAATAAACGAAGCCCCTAGTTAAATACGAGTATTCACTAAAAATGACGTTTGAATTAACTGTATTTATGTATTCTTAAAGCTCTTATAATAAGCATAAAACCTGCCTTAAATAAGTTATTCTTTACTCTAGGAATTCAAATTTTATATATTTTTAATAATTAATTTAAGGAAACTAACAATATTTTTTTTTCAAAACTCATGTTATATGGCTAAAAATACCAAGAATTTTACACCAAACGACGTCATATGAGACGTCAAGAAAAGCCATTGGCTACAATGTTGTTATTTGTCCATGATTTGAATATTACTGTAACATTTGGTTTGGTGCTTCTGCTATGTATCTATGTATCTTTTTAAAGATTCTAAAAAAATACAAAGAAGAATCTGCAATGTTAGTGGTCTTGACTGGGCATCTCGACTTCAGTTACTTTTCCACCACCGTAACGTAACACCGTCTGCCGTTTTTTTATATTTTCATGGTAATTTTTCTGATAAGCTTTCCTCTTTGCTGCCTAGACTTTATGAATTCAAGTGCAGTACTATCCTTTTAAATTGAAAATGGCTAGATTTAACCGTAAGTTCTATGCTAACAGTTTCTTCTCTCGCATTTCTCGGTTGTGGGACACTCTCTTTCGGCTTTTTGCTTTCTAGTCAACTTTGATAAAAAAATAAATATAATGTTATCTTTATCTTTTTAATTCCTGTTCTTTTATCATTCTTTCCTTAATAATAGTTTCTTTTTTCTCCTATTTTCTCACAGTCAGTAACCTCTTGCATCTTAGTGGCTTTTTTGCCTTGGGTTGGAATGATTTTTTAAAATGTAGTGTGAAACGTCGACATATTGACTATGTTATTATTTTCTCTTTGACTTCCATGTGCTATCTATTTTAGTTGTTGCTGCCGTTGAAATTCCTCAAATAATGCGGCTTCTGTTATTCATTACAGTTCTTTGTTTGCTGTTCTGTGGCGGCATTTAATTTCCTAAACAGAAATTTTCAAAGAAAGATAACATTTAAAAGGACGTAGAGATAGCTAATGGGTTAGTTGCGTGGAAAATGGAAACTGCAAGAGCCAAGTTCAATTTCCAGCTTAGGCTATTGTATTTACAAATTCGTACTGATATCCTTGAGAAAAGCATGAATCTGCCCGCCTCAAGATAAGGGTTAAATTATTAGAGTAGACTTTGCTCTCTAGCCTTGATAAGACAACGAGTCTGGCCAAATTCTGAATTAAAAGCTGTGGAGATGGTAACGAGAAACAACTTGACTATTCTATCCAAGAGCAACCGTTAACGGTATTAAAGCAGAGAAAATTGTGGAGAGCCACAATCGCTTGAGTTTCCATTTGAGATGGCATTTAAAAACTGAGCATTTTTATGCAGGGGGAAAATTTTGAACGATTTTTACTAATCTAGTGTAGAGTTGTGTGAGTATGTGCATGTGTATATTTGTGTGTTTCCTGAGTATAGATACATATATATTCGTGTGTGCGTCTGCGTTTCTCTTTCTTTTTAGGTGTTAGTATTGATATATATGTCTCTCGTTATGCATGTGTATGTACACACAGAGAAAGAGTGAGTGTGTTTCTGTGTATATGAAAGTGTGAGCAATTTGCACTTAGGGATTGGAGATTATTTCGATCAAGCAGATGACTGTAATTGCATATCTTCTCATTTAATCATTGCGTCCCATGTCGGACGGCATGTATCTACGGAAGCGACCGCAACTCCAAAGTTAAACGAATCGATTGGCCTCCTCTGTTCCCGCTGACAAGCCGTAGCAAAAATTCTCTGCTCCCCGAATCCAAAATGGCCGTCAAAATGCTTTAGCGTCACGGGTTATGGACACTCATGTGCACACATGTGATAAAGTGGCGTTCTAAAATCCTTTAGGGATCGAATAGCAGATTCGTATTTAGGCGGGAAAGGTTAATTAATAATTAAAAAAGAAAGAAAGGATAAAAAGAAAGAAGAAAAAGAAAAAATGAATAAAGGAAGAAAAAAGAAATAAATAAAAAAGAAAGAAAAATATGCGCGTCCAGCAATATTCGAACCTGCATCCCCCTGGTCAAAGGGAACTGTCGTGTCCGAGTCGATTAAAACATGTCGTATCTAACGACGGTACGATTCAATAAGGTTTCTCAGATATTCATGCCGTTAATCGAAAATAATTATACTGTTTAATAAATAATCAGGGCGTCTCTTCAAATATGAGTGTCCACTAAAAATAAAAAAATAACGGACAAATAAATAAAAAAAAACATTACTAACTTCCTTATGTATGTATATATATATATATATATATATATATATATATATATATGTGTGTGTGTGTGTGTGTGTGTGTGTGTGTGTGTGTGTGTGTATGAGTGTGTGCGCGCGTGCGCATGTGTGTATAATTGTAATTAAAATTCACTGGGCGTAGTCTAGTTTTATTTTAGCTTGAACATATAAATAACGGTATAAGCACAAATCAGTGACTGTCCTCGAAAATGAACTGTGTAAAAGATTCCGGCACTTTGAGATACCGGCCGACCATCTCATCCCGGAAGGAAAACTGAATCTGATAACTGCGAACAGGAATATCTGTCAGACTGGAGACATGGGGGAAAACGAAAAATAGCTAAAAATGTCAGGAACTAGATGAGAAGACTGTGAACATTAGAATCATTGGAATCATATTAAACGACTAACCTGGGTTTAGTGAGATCAATGCGCAATCATTACTCACGTAAAACAAATACGATCCATAAATATGGATCATGAATATCGTATAAGTGTCTGTTTAAGAAGACTTGACGTCAGTCTTTCTACAGCAATAGCCGCAAACCGCTGATGCGAGCATACAGATGTCTGAAATAATAATAATAATAATAATAATAATAATAATAATATAAAAGACATAAAAGCTAATAGACAAGACATCGTGGTTAAAATCTATAAAACTCATAGAAATGACAGTGCCGTCAGAAAAACAATATATCTGTTAAAGAATAGGGCAATATAAGTAAATATAAGGATCTTGAAATTGCCCAAATATGGCACCTTAAAAATATTTATAGTTATAATAATTCGAACTATGCATACGTTCAAGAAAGATAGAGACTTGAAAATTAACAAGATCCTTGGCAGCCCCTGTTTCCAAGAGATTTTTTATTGCCCTGCGTGGAACTGATCATCTACTCAGGGGAGCATTATCACAGCCATGAAAAATATACAGCCTTTACGTATTTCTTAACATCAAAATTTGGACAAACAAAATGCTAAAATTTATTACGTTGCCTTACCCCAGGTAAGGGATTTTACTAAACAGATTGATTTGTTTGTCTAACGGCATATCATCTTCTCATGGGTCACTTAATGCTGAAATGTAATTTTCTTGAGAGTTTTAAGGTTATAAAAATGTTATACTGCTCTCACAACTGAATACATGGTAGATGATACTCAGCATTTGTGCATATACTTGTTTGCTTTGGTTGATTTTGTTTAGCAGCATATCAACTTCTATGGATTAATTAATGCCGAAATCTAAATATTTTTGTGCATAATTTTATATTTTCAGGATAAAATGTGTGTTTCTTTAGATATATAGTTTGTAAAGTATGTATTACTAGTAATTTCACTACAAATATCTATTGTTGGTAAGTTCTTATAAAAAAACTATTGCTCGTAATTTTACTATAAAACTGTATTGTTGATTTTTGTTGGGAGGCGGGGGTCAAAATTTGCCCATAGCTTGAACCCATAACAGGTACTACCACCCTGGGTCAGGATGAACACGGATGCAACAGCAATTAAGAGGTTGTTCCATGCTCTTCAAAACCTCCAATCTCCAAATCAGAAACCTTGCTACCGGATGTAGTTTACCGTCATACCCAGGACGACTAAACAGACAGCCAAAGAAGATAATAATAATAATAATAATAATAATAATAAGAAGAAGAAGAACTGTATCCAGTAATAAAGGAAGCCAACAGATTCAAAATGGACTTTCAAGTGGGTGAAGAAGTGCAAGTAAACAATAATACACCTTCCGCAGCGGCAAAGAGCCTACAAAAGAAATCAAAAGTAAATCCAATAGACCAAATGAAGAAAAATGATGGCAACTTAAGCCTATTCATGGCTAATACTCTGCCCGTTCCAAACAAGTTGATGTAGAAAAACCCCGTACTCATTACAGGTTACGTAGTGCAGGGTGGAAAGCTAAAAACGAAAGCTGCACAGGACCAATTCTTGCTAACTAGAAATTACCAAGCACATATACTGAAAAATTGTGTTAAACCGAAATGCAGATTCTGTGATAAATATCCAGAAACAATTGACCATCTTGTATCAGGTTTCACGATATTGGCACCAACTGAATATAAAACTCGGCATTATAGAGTGGGCCAATATCTGCACTGGGAAGGAAAACTGCAAGAATTTGGTATGAACATCACCAAGACCCGGATACAGAGATAGGACCGGTAACAATTTTATTGGACTTTACAATAAACACAGAACAATCAAAGCTAATCAACCAGACATCGTGATCAAAGACCAAAAAAAAAAAAAAAAAAAGAAAAAAATAGAATTTGCTTTCTTATTGACATGATAACTTTTGCAGGCTGTAATATATCTGCGAAGATCTTCATAAAGCTATCAAAATACAATAATGGAAATATCAGAAATGTGTTACATGGGAACAATTATAATTCCAGTTGTAGTCGATGTCCTTGGGTTGAATGGAAAAAGTTCCGATAGACTAATTGAAGGGATCCCCGGTAGTCCATGCCTTAAAGAAATACAAAAAAATGTACTCACAAGTACAGCTCACACATTATGGAGAGCTTTATTTATGTAAAATGTGTTTGATCTTAGGGTTTTCTGTTGTTTTGCTTTACAAAAATGATCAGTGCCATTTTCAACTTTAGATCTCTGGTTGGGACCCGGAAGGAAATGTGTATACAACAGAAACCCAAAGAAATAATAATAATAATAATAATAATAATAATAATAATAATAATAATAATGAGAAGAAGAAGAAGAAGAAGAAGAAGAAGAAAAAAAAAGAGGAAAGAAGAAGAACAACAACAACAACGATCAAAGCTAACCGCCTAGACATTGTTATTAGAGACGGCAAACAAAAAATGTGCCTCCTTACTGATATGGCAGTCCCTACAGAATGCAATGTATCTTTGAAGATACTCAAAAAGCTATCAAAATACAATGACCTTGAAATCGAAATCTCAAAAATGTGGCACATGGGAACATCAACAATCCCTGTTGTAGTTGGAGTCCTCGGATTGCTTTTAAAAATTCCAGTAGACTAATTGAAGGGATTCCTGGAAGCCCATGCCTTAAAAAATACAAAAAATTGTTCTCACGAGTACAGCGCACACTTTACGAAGGGCTTTGTCTATGCAAAATATGTTTGTTTTTGTTTTTTGTCAGTGTAAAATGTCATGATGCCATTTCTAACCTTATGTCTCTGAGCGGGACCCGGAAAGAAATGTGTACACACCAGAAAAGGAAATAAAATAATAATAATAATAATAATAATAATAATGTCTTCGAATTACAGAAAGAAGCAAGATGCTGCCGAGGTTTTCAATGCAATCATATAAGAAACAAACCGGTTTATAGGTGGAAGATAGAGCAGAAAAAAACTGTTAATCAGTGATCCATTGTGTCCCTTTGATAATCATCTGTGCTCCATTGAAGTTTGAACATGCGATGCCTTGGAAGTTGAAAAAGGTCACCATTATACCAGTTCTCATTGGTGCACTGAGATAATGGAGACCTTGAACAAAGAAAATTAGCATTGATTGGCACGTTGAACTGTTACAGAAAGGAAGCCTCTTAGGAACTGCAAGAATATTCCGGAAATGTCATTGGAAAATTCCATGATACCTAAGGCTGCTGACTGTGGCTTGCTATCCATCCATTAATTAATAAGATCTTATCTGAGAAAAAATCATTTCTGAAATTTAGCGGAAGAGTGTAATAATATAAAGGGGAATATAATGGTGACATTTCTGTGCACCATTATCGATTGTCTTCAAGGGACTTTTGCCAAAATCTGAATAACCGAGAATAGGAAAAAGTGAAGAAACTATGCAAATGACTTGTTAGAATACTGATACGTGCTTGGTGTAAGCTGATCTCTTAACTGAAAGCCACTGAATACTATAGATATTTAAAGCCAACGAGATAAAACCTAATTAATACCAGGCTCTCTTGTAACCGTGTCAAATGCAATAGAATTGCGATTAAATACGTAATAAATTCGAGGAAAAAACAGATTTTTTCAGACCATGGTGTTGCTGCAGATTATGATAATATCGAGGAAGGTGCTGGAGATCTGAGAAGATTTACTCTCACGCAGTCTTTAGCAATAACCACCAGACATTAAGTGTTAACATTCAAACGTACTGATAATAATAATAATAATAATAATAATAATAATAATAATAATAATAATAAGCACAATACACCGACTGAAGCTGCAAACTACTTAAAAGAACAATACACCGGCTGAAGCAGCAAAATACTTAAAAAGAGAGCAAAGACAAATGCAACCGACCAGATACAGAAACAATGGCAAGATAAACCGCTTCATGACCAATACTCTGCCCGTACCAAACAAGCTGACGTAGACAAAACCCATACCCATCAGTGGCTACGTAGTGCAGGGCTGGAAGATGAAACCAAAGGTTTTATCCTTGCTACACAGGAACAATGCTTGTTAACTAGAAATCATCAAGCACATATACTAAAATATTGTTATCCCAAAATTCAGATTCTGCTATAAATATCCAGAAACAATTCATCATCTTGTATCAGGTTGCTAATCTTTCTTTCTTTCAATATATTTATTTACTCTTATTTTCTTTTCATTCTTTCTTTCTTTCTTATTTATCCTTCCCCTTTTTTATATTTATCTAATATTTCTTTTTTCAACATATTTATTTACGTCCTGGGTATGACGGTAAACTACATCCGCGTCCTGGGTATGACGGTAAACTACATCCGCGTCCTGGGTATGGCGATAAAATGCATCCAACAGCAAGGTCTCAGATAATGTTTTCAGAAAAATAATGTTGCCAGCTCTAAGTTTTTGAAACAATAATGTTGCCAGCTCTAAGTTTTTGAAACAATAATGTTGCCAGCTATACGTTTTTTCTTAAACAATAATGTTGCCAGCTATACGTTTTTTTTTTTTAAACAATAATGTTGCCAGCTATACGTTTTGTTTTTTTGAAACAATAATGTTGTCAGCTATACGTTTTTTTTTTTTTTTTTTTTTAAACAATAATGTTGCCAGCTATACGTTTTTTATTCTATACAAAATAGGCATTTAAAATTCATATAAACTGGATTTGGCATTAAATAACCCACAATGGTTGATATGCCATAAAACTCAAACAAACAAACAAACATATTTATTTACTCTTATTTTATCTTTTTCTTTCTTTCCTTCTTTCTTTCTTTCTTTCTTTCTTTCTTTCTTTCTCATATCACATTTGTTTCCCCTCAATCTGAGTTTTTCTTTCTGAAATCTTCCAGATAAATAGGCAATCGCCTACCTTCTCTTTGATTAGGTTCTTTCAGGTTTCGACGCGGCAAAAGAAATCGAATTTGATTCTGAGAATTCCTTACTCTCAGGAAGCCCTGACTCCACCCCTAAGTTCTTTGTAATGCTGATCGTAGAAAGTGAGCAAAACTGACATTGTGTCACACTTTGCCTTTATGGAAGGACAAATGATTTCAAGACGAACAATAGATATTCGACTTTAGGAAAGCCCCAATACAAATGAAGTATGACTGGTTCCAAGAGATTCCAACCTCCTAATAGCTTCTCCCTGTTATCACCAAAGGAGGTTGATTGTCGGTTTCATGTTGCCTAACTTTTATCTAATATCAGTCTTCCTATATGACATTGAATTCTGGACATCTCTTCGTGGATGAAGAAGAGACTTCAAGCAACAGAAATGTGGTTCTGCAGAAGGATGCTGAAAACACAATGAACTGAACATGTGAGCAACGATGAAGTTGAAGAGAAAAATAGTTGAAATTTCAAGGACACATAATGAAGAAAGACAGCTTAGAAAATCTGATACTCACAGGACAGATTGAAGGCAAGAGGGATAGAGGAAAACAACGCATAACCTACTTAGTGAGCTTGAGAAAATGAATGGCAGAACAAGGTTTAGGAGAGATAGTCAGTTATGTGCCATGCGTGATACACGCTTAAGCGATCATATATCATTCGATACATGACTGACGAGGCAGATATTTCCCGAAGTAGGTTGACATTTCTTTTTGCGGTAGACCAGTTGCCATCCATGGCTATAGAACCAGAACTCTTCTGCTATTTACCCATAGCTGGAGGGAAAAGAAGAGGATTCATACCGTTCTCAATGGTATTAATACCTAAGTGAATGTAATGGATTCGACTGGAATTCGAACTCAGCTCTCCCATTCTTCAATCCGAGCCGTTATCTATTACTCCACCATAACGAAATGAAAAAATGTTAAAAGTTACAAAGTACAGGAAAATGTGGAGAGCCATGATCGCCAATGTCCTAAAGAAGGAAGATTGGAATTTTACTCCCATGTAGATGTGTGTCTACCAAAATGAATCTAATAAATTACTCAAGAGCCACTCAAGGTAGAGGAACTGTTAAATGGATATATTGAATGAGATATGGTATTAGTGAAAAATGAATGGTAGCAAGTGAGGATTACGAGGGGAAAGAAAATAGATAACGATTGACCTTTAACTTGAAGAGGTTAACATTGTAGTATTAAGGGAAGCATACACGACGGAGTCTGTATCAGAAAGTATTAGATTTGGGGAAAAAGCTATCTGAATATGGGGGAAAGGTGTGTGATTCGACTCTGTGCGAGTGGCGAAGCGTGTCTAAGCTATCAAGTTCTGCACTGCTGGAACTAAAAAATGGAGCTCGTCTGAACATATTAAACTTGACATTGTACCATACCTGCTATGGTTGGGAGGCAAATAAATGTAATTAATCATCATCTGTTTTATTAAATAATATTTTCTTCGTTGGTATATTATTATTATTATCATCATCATCATCATCATCATCATTATTATTATTATTATTATTATTGTTTGTGTATGTTATGTTCTCTGATTTTTATCTTGTAGAGTCGGGTCCAAACTATGGTCCTTAGGTCTTATAGGAGAATTGTCACTTAATTGATAGCACTTTTCTTAGTATATAGGATGTTCCTAGTAGGGTGATCTTCTGGTAACTTGTTTGTTGATGTTACCTGAGACACTGTTAGTAAAATTATCCATTCCTTTTCTCATGAGGTCCAGTGCTCCGATTACTACTGGTACAGTCTCAGTCTTCATTCCCTACATCCTGTTAATCTCGATCTCCAGGTTCTTGTATTTAGACAATTTCTCGATAATTTTCATGAAGGTGTTTCTCTCAAATGGCTATGTCAATGCTAAGTATACACTTTCTAAATTATTGTCTTTTATTATAATATCAGATCTGTTACCTTTTATTTCCCTGTCAGTTTGAATTGGCATGTTCCAGAAGATAGTTACATCGTTATTTTGGGTAACTGTGTCTGGTTGGTGTTCATACCATCGCTCAGTGGTTTCGATTTTGTGCTTCTTGCATATCTTCTAGTGCGCATATATCGCTACCTTGTTATGTCTGTGGATATATTCATTTATTACTAGTTCTGGACATCTTGAAATAATATAGTCGACAGTTTCATCATATTTTCCGCAGATCCTGCATTTCGGGCTAGTGCCAGCCTTCATTAAGTGATATAGGATCTGATTGCGAGACTTTAGTCCCAAGATGCAATAGTTAGGATTTCTGCCTCAGCTTTCCACCGGTGTTCCTCGGCCACTGATGTGTTTTCTGTTGGTTCATATCTGCTTCTTTCGTTCTTTTTAGGTATTTGCCATGCGACACGTTGTCCACCCAGTTTGTTTTTTTCTTTGTAATTTCATTTGGCGAAGTTGTTTTGCTTTCTGTTTTACTCGTTTTGGCGTCGATGGTATTCGCTTCGTTTTTTGTTTGGTAGGGTTTCAGGTATATTAAGCTGTTTCTTGAAGTGTACAGCTTCTTTGTTGATGGAGTATTATTATTATTATTATTATTATTATTATTATTATTATTATTATTATTATTGCAATAACAATTAGAACGCTATTTAAGAAAAGACATTGTTTAACAGTATTTCGATAATATCTCTGTCTTCTTCAACTTATGTTTAACAATTGCATGCAGGTATGTAACGTTTGTACTGGTAATCAGCGCGGCAAAGCGAATGTAACGCAGCCACCGTAAATGGAATGCAACTGAACATGATGGCGATGGTGCACATCTTGAAGTATTCCGCCAGTCAACCGTTTTCTCAAGACGAGCTACTTTTGTGCAAATACTTGCAAAATTTATATTTTATATTTGTATGCATTTTTTTAACATAACTCGAAGAAGATAGACATACTGTCGAAATATTGTTAAACACTGTCTTTTCTTTTCTTAAATATCGCCTTTCTGAGTTCTTCACAATATTGAAAGAGTTATATCAATCATTTTGCATATTATTATTATTATTATTATTATTATTATTATTATTATTGCAAATAATTCGGAAACAGATTAAATAATTTTAATTTTTTAATAAATTTGATAATCAAATTTAATAAACTTCCATTTCTTGTAGTCTTTGTTTTTATTTTTTAGAACTTTTACAAATATTTTAAAATATTTTTCTGAGTTTTCAACATGTATCACTGCCATCTCAGACACACCAGAATTACATAACGGCGAGACTATTGACGAAAAGAAATCGAAGAAAAATATCTGCGATATTTACGGCTGCTATCTTGGTCTGCGTCTTAATATCCGTTTCATTCTACAGCCATATATCAGGGTTTTTTTTATGCACAACTAGGAATAAAGCCAAAAAAAAAAAAAAAAAAATGACGTCAACCGGAAATGGGTTTTAAAAAAATCAATATTTCGATTGTTCAACGAAATGTTAGCAGCCCAGTTTTATCCATTGCTGAAATTACATGCCGAGTGCTTAGAACGATCGCTTTCTGACTATGAGACCCGGGTTCAAATCTTACTATCGATTTCTTCATGTTATGGGTCTGGAGAGAGCGATCCCAGCGTGCGGCACCTTTGGAAAGTACCTTAAAACCTATACCACTTGTTGACACAAGCCTTGTGAGTTAAACTGGAAATTTTTGGTTGTTCTAGCACGAAGTGTTAAGGCTTTCAGCATGCTGGCCTTGTTCAGACTATTGATCACACTCTCGCCCAGAAAATGTAACTAAGCTCCACTCAGCATATTTGCAGTATAAACCACAGGTGGGCTCGGGGGGCGTTGGACAAACACAAATGTGCCTGAGAAGGCATCGGCTACAGGGATTGAACAGCCGCTCTAGTAAACTGGCATCCTTGGGTACAAGTGGTCAGCAATTATGTACAGAGTGGGGCAAGAATTTTATTTACTAATTATTTAATTGTTACATATGCTGTTCAAAATGTCCTTTTTCAAAACATATTTCACTTCTGTGCCTGCATGATTCATTAATAAGTTACAGAGTTTATTATATATATATATATATATATATATATATATATATATATATATATATATATATATATATTTATATTTATATATATATATATATGTATATAATTTTCAAAAAAGAAAAAATTCAACCTTAGCTTTGCGACTGCACGCTCCAAAGGTTTGTATCCGTTATCAATAACACATTTAAAAAAATCATATTTCGATTTGCATTATATTTTTCATCTCGGATGCTACCTGAATTTTGACAAAAACAAAATAATTTCCATGCCTGAAGATGACTGAAGATGTACAGTCGAAAGTACTTGCGTATTTAAGAAAGACCTTATAGAGCATATATTTTAAAAAGAAAACAAAGATCATAACATTCATCGTGTGGTTAGTAGGTTAGTGTATCTTAAAAACTTTGTTAGCGAAGGGATTTTGTGATTTTATATCATTAATTTTACTAATGTACTTTTTGTATGAATGATTCATTGTAATATAAATTGAACTGCGCCAAATATTATATATATATATATATATATATATATATATATGAGTTGGAATCAAATCCATATCAAATATGATTCGGAAACCAACAGAATGGTAAGCACAAATTCAAGAAATTAGACACCACACCGATAGCAAGTCTAACAACAAAACACAATTTATAATCCTACTCTCTAACACTCTTTCTGCAAAACTCGAAAAAAATTATCCTTAATACCAGGATTTTTCCACTACGTCCAAAACAACCGGAGATATAATTAGGACGAAAAATAAATCCAACACCATTTCGGATAACGGTACTTATCCCTTTTATTGTAAAACCATTTATATTTGACAAACATCATGAAATCTAAAGGCCCGTATCTACGAACATAAAAGAGACTTACGTTTAGACAATGATTCAAACTCGATCGTAATACTAAGAAACAAAACTGACCATAACTTTGATTTTACAAATGACACCCAAATTAAAAAAAGAATATAATTCTTTACGTTGAAATTACATCGAGGGATAACTAATAACTATATGACCAACTAAAAATTACGTCAAAAACATTATATTACATGACCGGCATTTATTGAATTCATTCTTAAAGAATCTGACTTGTGTTTATCTAAAACAAACGTTACATACGTAAAAACGTTCCCAAATCAACATGCGAAAAACCACCAAACATAATGTGTACTAGACACACACACCGACACTTAGGAATATATATTATCATTTGAATCTGATAAACTAGAATTATTATACACTTACATGCATAATACAACCTTTACAGTTTTTCAGATAGGCGTGAAATACGTTAATTTCTTGGAACTTCGAATGAATACGTCGTCTCTCCTTGAATTCGGAATGCCATAAATTATATTAAAGTTTGTTTAGCAACTTGAATGCACGTGAAACAAGCAATGAAAATCAAACAACGCAAAGATAAAAATACCAAAATCTCTTTCTTTTTTTCTCCATATTTAATTCCCTGAGGAAACTTTAATAATATATATATGTGTGTGTGTGTATGTGTAATAAAAATATAGTTTTAGGTTATTTTAAAAGAATTGTAGACACTAACGTCGATACTGAATAGTGACAGTGTTGTCCGAAGTCTGAAGCATGCGTTCAATCACAAAACAGCCTTTCATATCAATGTCCACACATCTTTAATTATATATATATATATATATATATATATATATATATATATATATATATATATATGTTGACGAGACTTTTGATGTATCTATACCCATACACACATCCTAATACACACGCAAAAATACACACGCAAGCACACACACTCACACACACCTGTTTAATTTTTATGCAATTAATATATAAATTATTTTAGTATGGAATGAATTTATGTATTAAATAATTTTAAAATAAGGGGAAGGAAGTTATGAAATTAACCTTTTTTAAAAAATGTTCTAACATTTTTATAGTCATATATGTTGGCTTGGGATAGGAGTAAAAAATGCGGAACGCAGATTTATATATTGATAAATACAAAATCGACGTTCTCGAGAATTTTCCGTCTAAGTTACTTTCTCTTTTAAATATACAAATTTATCTCATCTATATAATAAATATCAATGTCAGTGTGTCACACTTTTTCAATTAAAGGGACACAACTCTCAATAGCTTATCTCCATCTTCCATATAATAAATGCCAATGTCAATGAGTCACTGTGCCACAGTTTTTCCATTTTAGTCCTATATGCCATACCCCAACATATGCCATTTTGGAATCAGGCCGACTCAGTGAACAAATTAAAAACATTCCGAGCCGAATCCGGACCCGAAAAACTGAAATGTTGGATTCCCAAGTTTTCATTACTGCAACGTTTTACGTAATTTTTGCGATAAATTGTTTTGTACGATAAGAATTTTTATAACTTGGAAATAAATTTGGGAATAATCGAAATTAATTGCGAAGTCCAGCGAAAGTCATCGACGAAATCAAAAAAAAAAATGTTTATACGGAAAGTACCTACGCACATCAAATTGTATTTAAATTAAGTGTCGGCAGAAGAATTATCGTTGAATTTTTAAAAGGTAAGTTTGAATATTAAAGCAATTCTTAAATGCAGCTATCTATTTTGAGTTCTTCTGTAGTTTATTGTTGTCTATTGCATCTACTCCTCCCTACCTGTTGTGATGAAAATCCAATCAAGAGCTCTCTGCAGAAGCCAGTTTAAATGTCACTTTTAAGCTAGTACTAAAATAATTAAAATATTATAATTAATAATATTAAAATATTATAATTAATAATTTGAAAATTCAACATCATTTGCTCACTTTCAATTGTTTGACATTAAATTACGTCACTTTGCATGTTCAGTTTCCTCAACTCATGTACTAAATTTGTTACAACTGATCCATACACAGAGGTATTTCAAGAGTTTATTATTTACTAATTCCACGTCATGAATGTTTATATGTTCAATTTAGGTACTGTCACTGATTTCATTCTAATTCCAGATCATAGGTTTTGTTCTGAAAGTTTTATCTTTGATCCTCTTTCTTGAAACACTTGACAGAAGATACTGATTTTTTGTTCATGATCATTGTTATCCTAACTATGTTTACCTATATCATCGATATAACCTCCATATCATCAATATATTGGCCCCCGGGTGAAAGAGCATGGTCTCTGTTTTCTGATAATAGATTCTTTTGGGAGGTGATATCGGAAATGCTTAAATGGTCAGTGCTCAGAGGTTCACATCTCTGATTGTATTAGGTTGGTGCAAAAATAATATCGGTTTTTGACGTAGTTTTTAACGTCAAAAAACGATATTATTTTTGCACCAACCTAATAAATACGCGGGTATATAGTGGAGAAAAAGATTAAATATATTGGTGCTAACTTTTCCTCCATGTCGTACTCGCGATGAAGTTTGAAATGTTTCCCTGTCAGGGAATCTTGCCAATACTTTTTAAATCTATTGAGTTCATTCAACCTGGGTATGACGATAAACTACACCCGGCAGCAAGGCCTTTGATCCAGAGGTTTTGAGGAGCGTGGAACCACCTCTTATTTGCTGTTGTTCCCAGTTATACCCTGACTCAGGGTTGTAGCACCTGTTAGGGTCCCAGCTATGGGCAAATAGAGAACTGGATCAAAACACTATGAAAATGTATAAACACTTTTTTATAGTGAAGGTGTCAGCAATACATTTTCATAGTAAAAATTACCAACAATACGTTTTTGTAAAATAAATTCAAAACAATATTACCAGCAATAGATTTTTTTAAGCGCTTCACCCCAAGCAGGGCGGGAAGCAACTAGCACTCAAGGGGTTACAGAGAATTGGAGCAAGAGCAAATAGGAGTGATAGAGGAAAGGATGAAGAGAAGGATAAGGGGATAGATCAGGGCATTTGGAGACGTCGATTGACATTACATTTGAATAGTTGGCGATCATAGCTAAGCAGGGAAACAGGAGGACGGGAAAGAGTTCTACAGGCGAGAGGTGCGAGACATGAAGCTATTGGAAAAAATATTACCAACAATACGTTTTTGAAAGGAAAAAATTATCAGCAATGCATTTTTGCAAAAGAAAAATTGACAGCAATATATTTTGTAAAAGAAATTACAAATGTTCCAAAGAAAATTAAATTTCGGCATTAAATGACCCATAAGTTGATATGCCGTTCAGAAAACAAACACAAAAAAAAAAAACAACAAAATTAAATTAGTCTATTAGATCGTTCAATGGATTCGGAGTTTGGTAAGCAGTTTCTAATGGCTGAATAGAGGAAGTCTCTTTTGATGTGGTCATATACTGCTGCGAGGTCAACACACACACACACACACACACACACACACGCACATACTCACACACACTTATATATAAACTTAAAGTTTATTGCGCAACCTTCTCTATGCCGTTGACTGATTTGTTCGCACACACAATTCAGCACGTACATGAGTTCATGGGTCGACTATCAGAGTCATGTAAAGATTTTGGACTTTCCATCAGCCTTTACAATACAGTGGTGATATATCAACTTGCCCGATCAATTCAATATATAGAGCCATCAATTTATGGATGATGGTAGTTGACTTTGGATAATAGATAAATTTGTATACCTTGGTAACATCCTCAACCGTCACTGCTCCCTAGATGATGAGATAGCGTTACGGATTAAGAAGGCCTCCGATACATTTATAGCACTCAAGTTCCGTATTTGGAGTCAGAAGGACATAAAAAAAGCAGACAAAAATTTAAAATATATAATGCCTGCGTTATGTCATGTCTGCTATATTCATGGACATGGGTAGTCTGTCGCAGACATCTGAAGATACTGGAACGTTTTCATCAATGATGCCTTCGGTCTGTGCTTGAAATCCACTGGATGTCTCACACCCCTGATACTGTTGTTCTAAAAAGGGCCAATTCACTCTTTGTCGAAGCAGTTATGCACAAATACAGGTTGCGATAGACAAGCCATGTTATTCGTATGGCAGATGACAGAATGCCAAAACTATTTATGTATGGAGAATTGGAAATGGGAAAAAGACCTCAGCAGAAGCCAAAACTTCGTTACAAAGATTGCCTTAAAGAGTCACTATACAAGTGCAATATTGGTCTGGATAACTCGGAGACTGTAGCTGAAGACCGGGTTTCTTAGAGAGCTGGTATTGCTGAGGTGTCAAGATCTTCCATGAGGCATCACAAAAATATGCTGAACTGAAGAGAGGGGTTCTGGAGGGCGTCCCTGAATTGCCATGAGGTGCCAACTTGGCCATGTGTCCAATTCAGTCGGATTTGTCTATCCAGGGCAAGTCTGCTCAGCCACCAGAAACCACACCAACACTAACATATGACGATTTCATAATGGCATGCTTTGAATGCCCGAACTGCACTAGGGTGTGTAAGTCCAGGTCGGCCCGACACAGCATATAAAAAGACACAATGGAAGTGATAGTGATCAAAGAACTTCCGGAGATGATTTGATATGCCATATATATAACAAGAAACGCAGATCGATGGCTGGCTTGATGAGCCACTGTCATTCATACAACCAATGAATGCAATGTTGTGGGGGGATAGTTTAACTGATGGACTGGACATGTCAATGATGGTTATACACACTTTGTGAGCCACTATATATATATATATATATATATATATATATATATATATATATATATATATATATGTATACAAGATCCCAGAAGGTATTCAGTTTGAATGTAACATCTGCGAGAAGGTTGTTCTATCTTGTGTCGGATTTGCTAGTCATCTAAGTTTGCATGAAAATCGTCAGTCTGATGCCGATTACGTGGATGTCCTTCCTGACAGATCTGCAGTGTACTTATGTCAGATTCGTGATAAAACTTGCAGGTCTGACGCTGGGCAGGAGAGACGAAAGTGTACGAGGAGAAAGTCACTTTCAAGACACTCCAAACGCCAGTCGTTTGTTACATATGTCAAAAAGTATGTAGGGCGAAGCTAGTTTGCACTGTCATCTGTAAGCCCATGGCTGCTCAGCTTAACGTTGATTAGATGAACTTTTCCTGTAAAGATGTGGCATTTATCAAGTGTGTGTGAGTGTGTGTGCGCGCACGCGCGTGTTTGTGCGTGATGTCCTTCGCTACATTCAGTGGCTTGGCTAGGCAGGACAGTAAGACGTAATAATGCCGCGTCGGCTGCGAGACTAAGTGTTATGGGATCTTACCCATAATAATAATAATGGACTATTCCATACTTAATAAATACTGCGCCTCAGGAGTAGGCAAGGAGTGACTGAGTCAGTCGTTCAAGTTTTGACTTGAACAACTGTTCGGTTGTACTCTCTTCCTACGGACAGGAGGAACCCGAAGGAGGCTACGCCGAAGGGCGGAGTCTCATTCGAGGAGGTAGACCGGCCCTGAACCCGTTTATGCGGGTTCAATGGGCTATTTTTTGGCCGAGCCCACGGGCTCGGAATCCCCACGTTAAAAAGGCCTTGTGCCACATGACGCCCTCGTGGGGGGGGTGACTGAATATCGTGGTTCAGTCGTTCACTTTCTGACCGGCTGATCGGTTAAACTCTCTGCCTTCGGGCGGAGAGGAACCCGAAGGAGGCTACGCCGAAGGGCGGACTCCCTTTCGTGGAGGTGAACCGGCCCAGAACCCGTTTATACGGGTTCAATGGGCATATTTTTGGCCGAGCCCACGGGCTCGGAAATCCCACGTTAAAAAGACCTTGTGCCACATGACGCCCTCGTGGTGGGGGTGACTGAATATCGTGAGTCAGTAGTTCGAGTGAGTCAGTAGTTCAAGTCGAGTCAAGAGTCGAGTCAGAGGCAGTCCGAAACAGAGTCGCGTTCAGACGATTACTGCAAGACATTGGAATAGTGATACTGGTCTCTCTACTAAACCTGATTGTTCATACTAACACTTCTACTTCTCTGTATATATTCCTGTCTGTAATATATCTGTGTTATTCCATACCTGCGTTCGAGTTCTTCTTATTAGTTCTACCTTGGACTATCACTGTGGTACAAGGAACCAGATCATAACACTAAGTATAAGTGATATCATGTGATATGAAGATGCCCGAACAAATGAAGATGATATACGCCGATTAGTCCCTATCTCTTAGCTGGGGAGTAGCAGTGATAGGCTAACACAGGCAAACCGTTTTGAAAAAGCTGTGCAATCTAAACTCCAGGTGAGGTGAGGTGAGGGTAGCGGATTTGATGTCGCCAGATAATCTTTCCATTCAGAAGAAATGACCAAAAGAGAAACTTTGCGTCTTGTTCAATGTTTTTCTCTCGATCTTAATTATTTATTTTCTATATTTCGTACTACAAATAAAGAAAAATTGTCTCATGCATTTATGAAATCCTATAAGAAAAAATCATTGTTAAACAAGATAAAGGAAAAGAAAAAAGAATAATCTAACGTATTTGACAAACAAACCGATATTACAACGATCACCTACGCATAGAGAAAAATAAAAAGAGAGAGAGAGAAGGTAAGAAAGAAATAGAGGGGGGGGGAAGAAAGAGAGGGAAAGATACAGAGAGAAAAGGAAAGAATAAAAAGGATAGAAAGAAGAGGAAAGTGAGAATGAGAGAAAGAGAAAGAAAAACGGAGAGTAAGAAAGAGATAGAGAGTGAGAAAGAAAGAGAAAGAGGCAGGGAGAAATGAAGAGAAAAAGAGAGAAAGAAAATGAGAGTGAGAAACAGAGAAAGACACAGTGAGAAAGAATGAGTGAAAGAGAGAGGTGGGGAGAAATGGGTGTAATCTCCGCGAAACACTTAGTAGTGTCAAGATAAATGAATAATTTTATTTATTTATATTAATATATCTTTTGATGTGGAGCACTATAAATATAAAGACGGTCCTTAAAAAAGTTATCTCAAAGCAATACTTTGGTCAACCATCGTTTTTTTCATTTTCAACTGTTGTGGTGTAAATAAGACACCCCAGGTAACACAAAGACGCCTTAAATAAAGAACTCAAAGTGAGTGCGTAGAATTCCGCCGGAGTCAGTCCTAGGCTTGCGACAAGGCAAGAGCTCTGTCTCCGGGCGGAGGATGACTCAGTCTGGACTGTCTTCGGACAGAGAGACGGCTGAGAAAAAACAGACAAGTTGGAGTCAGGAAGTCCGCTCTCTAGCTTTCTACTGATAAGACCTCTGTCTTCAGGCAGAAGGTGACACAGGCGGGGTTCTGTCTTCGGATAGAGACTCGACTGAGAAAGAAGACCAATACTGTACTCGAGCCCGCTTTTGCTTGGACTGGGTAAATTTTGACCAGTGGCCCAGGTAAAAACGCTTGGGTCCCCCACAGTAGACTTAAGACCTTGTGTCGCATCTTGACCGAAGGGGGACGACCGGTAAAAAAACCATTCCGTCGGAGTCAGGCAGTCCGCTGCCTGTCTCGGGATTGCCAAGTTCTCTGGCTGATTATGACTCAGTCGGGCCTTTGTCTAAAGAAGGAGACTCCGTTAAGAAGAATAGACAATGCAAAGTGCCTGTTCTCGCGGTTGTGGGGTCTGGTAAATTTTGACCATTGGCCCGAATATACACGTTTGGATTCCCCACACTAAACTCTCCCTTACGTCACATCTCGTCTCACCGGGGAAACTGGGTAAATACCGTTGGAGTCGGTCGGAGAGAATTCTAATGACCTCACTGGAAGTAGCCTAAGCAAGTCATAATATTATAACCGTTAAGAGTGAATTATAAACAAAATACAATCTTTAAAAGTTTATGGTAGATGGCACTGTGTTGACATTTAGACTAGATTTCATTTGTCATACGTGTACATTTATGGTTAGTATGTATTCAACGTTTGCGTGCATAGTAGTGAGTTAACTGAGAAGTCTTTCGTTTGATAATGGCAGGATATTCATATTGTGGGCACTCAGATATGATTTTTACATACTGCTGCTCGAATGGTAACGGACACGAGGCTGCACGGCTGTATCAAATTGCGTTTCCAGATCGAAGTTAGCCTAGTCATCCAATCTTTGCTGCTGTTTATCATCGCGTTGCTGAGACAGGATCCGTGTCACCACAAACTATAGATCACAGAAGACCGAGATCCGCTCGTACGCTTGACGAGTGTACATTCTACAGGCTGTCGGAGACGATATAGTTATCAGTACAGGTCAAGTGGCCCCATATCTCATAGTACAGCATAGAGGGTACTTCAAGAGTATCTCCTGTATCTGTATAATTTGGAACATGTGCAGGGTCTTTTGCCCTCTGATCACTCACCACGCGAGAACTTTTGTCGACTGTACAAACTGCTGATATGTTGTTTGTCGCTTCAGTCTTGTTTACGGATGAGACAACATTTAGAAGAGTTGGAATAATATATTTACCCAACGAACATTTGTGGGAGAATCACAATCCACATGGTACAATACAGGCTAGACACTAATATCAGTTTACGATTAATATGCGTGCTGGAATTTTAGGTGACTGTCTGGTAGGTCCATATGTTCTTCCAGTACGTCTTACAGGAGCTGTCTACAGGGACTTTATTTCGAACACACTTCTAGACCTGCTAGTGAATGTAGGAAGATGCACGTAGTTCATGCATGATGGGGCTTCAGTACACACTAGTTACATTGTTAGCAATGCACTAACATCAACCATGAAAGATGGATAGGTAGGGGAGGACCAGTTCCATGGTCTGCACGTTCCACCAGCCTCAATCATTTGGATTTTTATCTGCGGAGCCACCTTAAAAATTGCTTTATGCATCAGACATTAATAATGCAGAGACGCTTCATCAAAGTGTCATGGGGCTTGCAAAATCATTCGACAATGTGTGGAAGTATTTGAAAGTGTCCGCCAGTCAATGATCCGACAGGAGCATGCGCGTGTAGAGCAAACGGAGGACATTTTGAACATTTGTTGCTGTGTTGAGGTACAACGATGGCCTTTTAGTTTAAGTTTATATGTACATTTGACCTTGTTTTGGTGTGAGGAACCAACCCCCATATTTTGTAAAATATTGTTGGATTGACTCTTGGATTGTACATACAATAGCGTCGACTATAAACTTAATAACTCAAAAAACAAAAGATTTGCGGTCATATGTTTATACGGAATTTTCTTCTTATTCTAACGTGAGTGACCCACTGCGAAATTTTCTAGAACTATTTTTGATACACCATATATATATCTGTATTTTTGCGTGAGTGAAATTATAAGTTCTTTTATTTTTGTTTTAATTTGACATGTTTTATCGATGATTCAGTGTCATGAAAAAAAGCATTTTACATCCCAAGACCAACCATCGCCATCTGTTCATGTCTATTGCTCCATTGACCTTGGTTTCCTTCTGTTTCAGTCTTTGAGTATTTACTAAGATTTGGACGATGTAAAGCCAAGCAGAGGTGAATGCGATAAGGAAGATTGGTTTACGTGAATTATCTCCGTAAATGGAATTGTCTAATTATCAGCGTGATTTGAAAATCTGCTTTCTACATACTGGTTCAAGAAAAGACTTTTAGTTCCATCTATCTATCTATCTATCTATCTATCTATCTATCTATCTATCTATCTATCTATCTATCTATCTATGCAAGTTGTTTATTCTCGTCATCTATCTCAGTACGCTCTTTTTCTGATCTCTTTATGTATGTCTATATATTTATCTATCTATCTATATATCTATCTCCATCAGTAAGTTCTTTTCTTTCTTTATCTATCTCAATAAACTCGGTTCTTTATCTATCTATCAATCTCTCTCTCTCTCTGTCTATATATATATATATATATATATATATATATATATATATATATACACGTACATGCACACACACAGACACATATATATATATATGTATCTATCTCAGACTGTTCATATCTATCTACGTATCTTAGACTGTTCATATCTATTTCAAACTGTTCATTATCTATCTATCTATCTATCTATCTATCTCAGACTGTTCATATCTATCTATCTATCTATCTATCTATCTAATAAAGATATTTTTTACGGGCTAAGAGTGTGTAGAAATTCTACACACTCTTAGTTCAAGGGTGTGTAGAAATTCTACACACTCTTAGCTCTCATAAAAGAAAAAAATTAAGGACACTAGAAAAACTGAATAAAAACGATGCCCTTACGATGACCGAATTTAAGCAACGTCGAACCTGGTCACTGCCAGATGGGTGATCGCTTGAGAATACTAGGTGATGTAAGCTTGGACGTGCGGGTGGAGTCATGGATAATGCTTCGGAATTATTAATCGATGAGTCAAATTCCAAATCGCGTTGCGTTTATTATATTTACTTATCCAGAAATGTTCTTGAGAAAGGCATAAATTCAACTCTTCTCCCTACAGTTATGGGTTAATTATTAAGACCTGCAACACGAAAACATTATTATCATCAGGAAAAATTCTTACAATCTAAAAATGTTTTCTAGCTTTAATTAACCTGCAAAGGGTTGATAAGCCGTAAAAAAAAACGAATCAATCAATAAATATGAATAAAAAACTTACAAAATATTTCTTGTATTCAATTAGGCACATACACAAATTTGTTTACATGTTATTTTAATAGATACAATTTCTTTAAGAACAGGCTCTGTTTTTTTTTTTAAAAATTTAAACAGTATTAATTACATTTACTGGGCTGAATGTTTGAGAAATTTCGTAGAAAATAAGCGTTCTCCAACAGAAATCGAACGTATGTTCTATGCGGAACCATCATTGGATCTGATGTTCTATACCACTTAGCTATAGCGAAGCGTTTTGCTAGCTAAGTCCCAAGTAATATTTTTAAAGAACAAATCTTCCACTATTTTTCTCGATCGATGATATATCCTCAGGATATATATCTTAAAGTAAAAACTGACAACATATGAAATGGACTAAGCCCGGCAATTATTTAATATATTTTCTGTTTATACGTTATTTTAATAGATACAATTTATTTATGCACTGTTTTTAATTAAACGGTATTAATTACATTTTTCGGTACGTATCTATTAAAATAACCTATAAACAGAAAATATATTAAAAAATTGTCGTACTTAATCCATTTCATTATATATATATATATATATATATATATATATATATATATATATATATATATATATATTATCTCTATTTATTAAGAGCTTTAGGTCTGAAGAGATAAATATATAGAAATATCCACGAAAATAATTACAACCGAAATGGATCGTTATGGGTTTTTTTCTTGATTTATTATCATTATAATCCTCTGTAGTTTACATTGAGCTCTTTCTAGATTAATATCCTCATTGGAATTATCCCTACCAGTCAAAAATTGGTTATATATATATATATATATATATATATATATATATATATATATATATATATATATATATATAGTGGACTCTCTCAGCGTATGAGGGTCAAGCAGCTCATTTCCTAGGAACCGACAGCCAGACACCAGCACATATGATTTGATTATAGTGGTGATATTTTTTGTGCAGAGCCAAGTACACTTTTTGAAGGGCCGAATACAGAGACCCGGTGCACTACGTGCCACAAGGTCCCCAAACGACCCTCTGCAGGTTTTGAATTCAGAGTTGTCCTTCTCCTCGACCAGTTGCTATCCAAGTCTATAGAACCCAGTCTGTCCTGCTATTTACCTATAGCTGGAGGGAGAAGAGGATTAGTACCTATCCGAATGGTATTAGCACGTAAGGGAATGTAATGGATTCAAGTGGAATTTAAACTTGGCTCTTCGATATACATATATATGTGTGTGTGTGTGTATTTGAAAAGCAATCAATCTTTTTTCCATGTTTTACTGAATCCGCCGAACCAGGAATATTTTGTCCATTTATTTTATTCTTTTTTTCTTGTATATTTAAATTATTTCTTTTTTGTGGACTGGGAATTGAAGAATTTGAAAAAAAAGTTGAATAAAATTTACTATATATTCCATGTTCCCCGTATTCAATGAAACACACACACATATTATATCTGAGAGTGTGCAAGAGAACGCTGATTTTCTAAGCAGATGTTCCTCGCTGATAGATTGGCGCAACACACTCTAGATATTTTCATTTTCTTCTTTACTGTTTGGATAATGTTGAAAGATCTTCTGAGTACAGAAGAGAAAATATTAATGTGTTCCAACTTCTAATTGTTACTATGTCATTAAGGAATGTCTACAATATAAGACATTATTCAATTTGGTGTGGTCATTTTATTTCATTAAGAATTAGATCGGATAGACAAATCTATTCTTATACTCCGGGTAGTCAGCGGCGTTGTTTACATAAGTTTCTGATAATGAAATAAAAATGTTTGAGAGTGATTAGTAAATACTAATGTCTAATTCTCAACACGCAATCTGTCGATAGTGTATTTGACTAGCACTGGCCATTAAAATGAAGGTAAAATGTTACTAATGCAATCTAACAAATATCATCTATGGGACTGGTGTAGCCTGCAGGCGTGTCTTTTTAAAGGTCAAGATATAGAATGCCGATTTTCAAGTCAGGTTTCGATTACGAGTCCCGTTGGTCAGCTTATATATTACAATCTTAGCTGCGGTTGGCGTGTTAACGCTAAGATCATCGGACGGTGTTCATCTCCCTTAAGGCTGGTTTTGAATACAAAGTTGGATTTCTCATATTCCGGTTGCAGAAAACCGAGACTACAGAAAATACAGTAAATACGCAAGAACAGGAAAGTGGTTTAAGATAATGATGTGTATTCTCACAAGACTCATTCAACATTTAGAACGAGGCGTTCCTGAGAAAACTGGTCGTCCTAAAAAGATATTTTTACAGATGAGCACGATCTTAACAACATAATATATGCCCATGACCTAATGCTGATAACAGACACAGGAAAGGAAACTGTAAGAACTACAGAAGGTACCGAAAAGAAAGGATTTGTCATTAAGACGCAACCTATTGTCAGCAAGAGGACTTTTTTTTTTAATTAGGCGTTGTTCTGCTAGAGTGGTGCCCTAAATGTTAAATATCTGTCTTAGGTCTATTCATTTGTTATTCGAACTTTTGTTTTTGAGAAATTACTATCCAAACACACCCAATATCTATCTCTCTCTCTCTCTTTCTCTCTCTCTCTCTCTCTCTCTCTATATATATATATATATATATATATATATATATATATATGCCTATCTTTGTTCATATTTATCTATGCATCCATTCATGTATCTATGCCTTTGTCCATCTTATTCTATCTATCTATCTATCTATTTATCTATCTTAGTCTGTTCATATATCTGTTTATCTTTTACTCTGTTCATATATCTGTTTATCTTTTAGTCTGTTCATATCTATCTATCTATCTGTTTGTCAGTTCATATCTTTATCTAGCTAGCTAGCTAGCCTAACACACAATATCTCTCTCTATATCTATCTATCTATCTATCTTAGTCTGTTTATTTATCTATCTATTTATCATTTAGTCTGTTCATATCTATCTTAGTCTGTTCATATCTATGTTTCTCTTTATCTATCTTTTTGTTTGCCTGTTAGTACATACCTTTATCTATCTATCAAGCTAGCTATTTATCTTAGTATGTTTAATATCAATATAACTTTCAAAGTGTCTCTATCGCGTTCATTTCAAGTCTGATATATTCTTTAGTTCGTAAGTATTTATCGATCTCCTTCTATCTCTGACTTTGCAACTTGTTATCAATAAAGTAGTTATTGGGTCCAGTTTGTAGCAGGTTTGCCTTCAGCGTCGACCGTCGTTGTTCCAGTCTCGTTAAATGAAGAATTTTGAAACTAGAGACAGACAATCACACCATGAATGTGTCATTATTCGGTCTTCCCTCTCTCTCTCTTCTTGCAATCAGTGCATGCACAAGATTATGAGTTCTGTGACTCTCACAGTGTTTAAATCACCCCAATCAGTCATTCATCAGTCTATCTTGACTGTGCGAAACTCTAAGACTAATATATGTGTAAGGTCTTAATAATATTCTATCAAAGAAATTTATTGCAAATATTTTTACAATAGAAATACATTCTAAACCAGTGGATATTCAACGCTTTGGAATTAACAAATCACATATTCTTCTTTATGCTATGTCCCTTCGGAACATGGACGATCATGGTTCTCCACAACTGCCTATCTTTGGGGTCTTTTAGTAAAGTCTGTTTTTCATAGTCCCTCCCACTCCCTCTTCTGCCATCCATTTACACAATATTGTGACGTAGGTTACTTGCTATTTCCTCTGTCACTATTGTCTTTAATATATCCTGTGAGTGTAAGATTCTCCAGACCCTCTTTCTTCATTTATCCTCCGATTAATTTCAATTGCCTGTTTCTGATTCTAAGAATCAGTGTCGTTTTTGTTCCCATTTTCCTTAAAACGTCCCCCTTACTCATCTACTCGGTTTATTGTATTCTTCTGTAGAACCACATATTTGTGGGCTCAAGTCTCTTCATCTGTGAGAAAATTGTTCAGTATTCACGGTTGGAAAACTGACATTACGACACTTTCCAGAACTCTTTTCTTTGTTTCTAGCGAAATTTTCCTGTTTCTCAATACTTTGCTTAGATTATGGAAGGCCTCTTTCGCTAAACTACTGCTCTTTTGGATTTCGTAGTCATAATTTCCGTCTGCTGATATTTAAATTTTCGTACTATGTTTCCAATTCCCGGCTCGCATTTTAGGCTCTTCCTTTTTTGTTGATAATAATACATTTTGTCTTCCAACAATTGATGTTTAATTCTTTCATTCTACTACCTTCTGAACAAGTTCTTACTGTTTCCTTTCTGTGTCTGCTATCAACACTGAGTCATCGGCATATGTTGTTAAGATGGTCCACCAATAACAAATTCTGTTATGTTATTTTCTCATGAACGCCTCACTGTAAATATTCAATAAGTGAGAAGGCACATCTTTGTCTTATATTCCTTTCTTTTTTATGCGTATTTACTGAATTCATTCGTTGTGTAATTATTTGTAGTCTCCTTAGTACAATCAGTCTAGGAGAAAGTCAACTTTGAATTCTAAACTAGACTAAAAATGATCCCCCGTTAGACTATCTTCTCCTTGACCCGCCCACTGTAGCCACGGCTGCAATACATAAAGTTCCCAACGAACTCGTAATTGGCACCTGCCTTGAAAATTGGCATTCTATATCCCGACCTTTAAAAAGTCTCGCGTGCAGACTACGTTAGCGCCATATATATTTCTTTCTATTACTTTTAGTACAATTTTACCTTGCTAGAGCACCCAGTGCTGGTCAAATACACTATTGACAGATTGCGAATTGAGAATTACCATTATTATTTACTAATCATTCTAAAACATTTTTATTCCATTACCCTAAACCGATCCAATTCTTAATGAAACAAAGTGACCACACTAAACTGAATAATGTATTACATTGTAGATATTCTTTAATGACATCGTAATAATTAAATATTCTTTAATGACATCTCGTAATAATTAGATATTCTTTAATGGCATCGTAATAATTAGATATTCTTTAATGACATATCGTAATAATTAGATATTCTTTAATGACATCTCGTAATAATTAGATATTCTTTAATGGCATCGTAATAATTATATATCCTTTAATGACATCTCGTTATAATTAGATATTCTTTAATGACATCTCGTAATAATTAGAAGTTCATATTTTCTTTTCTGAAATGAGATCATTAAATATTATCCAAACTATGTCCCTTGCAACAAAGAAAAATGAAAATAAAGAGAATGTGTTGCGCCAGTCTATCAGAGACGAACATCTGCTTAGAAAATCAGCATTTTCTTACGCACACTTATATATATATATATATGTGTGTGTCTGTGTCTGTGTCTGTCTGTGCGTTTCAATGAATTCGACGAACAAGGAATATATAGTTTTTATTCAATTTTTCAAATTTTACACTCTCCCAATTCTCATAAAAGTATAATTTTAAAGACACTAAAAAACAAATTAATACTCCTACAAAATATTCCTTGTTCGTCGAATTCAATGAAACATGTATGAAATATATATATATATATATATATATATATATATATATATTTATGCATGTATGTATATGTGTGTGTTTGTGCGTGTGTGTGCTGATGGGTTGCTTGTTTTTTATGCTTGGTGCACCTAATATTCGTAGTTGTTAGTTTTTTATTTATATTCATTTGTTTATTTTTTGTAGGTGCTTAGATGGTAAAGTAAATATTTATTTATATGCCTACATTTGTCCATTACTTCAATTTTCTTATTTAAAAGTTTATTTTGCTTTTTAAAACTAATTATTGGTAATTTTTCCTCTAAGCATAATTTACAAATTTTTTGCTGTTAATCATGTGCTCTTAATAATTTCTCATTTGATTTTGGCGGAGATATTTTTTTTCTTTTTGGCTCCATATATATTCTGATAGGGTTCTATTGTTTGTGCATTTTTTTCTTTCGAAGACATTTTGTAATTATAGTATATTTCTTTAATTTTTTTCTGTGGTTCCTAGGTATTTTTCTTCTGTGTTAATGCTATTATTTACGATGGCTTTGTATATTATGTTATTGGCTAAACAGTTATTGTTATGTATGCAGTTTTCTTTGTTTCTGCAGTTACATTTAATGTTATTATTTGCTGTATGTTATTGTTCTTGTAATTGGTTTTGTTGAGTATATTTTATTGTGCTTAGTTATAATTTTCTTCGTGTTATCCATTCAGCTGTAACTAATTTTGATTGTATTTTTGTTGATAATTTTTGATAATTTGCTGTTCTAAGTGCTTGCCAATTATTTTGAAGAATATTTTCCCTATTTTTGTTATTATTGTATTGTTGTAGGGAGGATTGAACCAAAATATATTTTATTCTGTTTTTGTTTGAATTATTGTCGTGTTTGTATTCTAGTTTTTTGAATATCCGCTGTTTCTTAGGGCTGATTCATGTGTTTTTTTTTAAATTTAATTGAATATTTTTAAGCTACTAGAATTTGTTAAAATTCTTTTATTTATAGATATGAGTATTTGTTTAAATATGTTAGTGGAGTGGTTAGAATTTTTGTTAATGTATATTGGATTGTAATTTGGTTTTCTGTATTATTTGTAGGTTTCATTGTTTAGGTTTAATGTGATATCTAAGAAATTTACTATTTTTTGATTAGATTTTATATCTATTGTAAATCCTGGGGTTTTGAATTTTTTTTATTATTTCTTGGTCTATTTTTTCTGTAGTATTGCTGTTACAGTTTTATTAATTTCTTTTAGAATTAATAGACCGTCGTCCCTGTATCTTTTTTTGTTAATATTATTTATTAATTCCCCCTTCACCACACCAATATCATACACCATGAAAATAATAAACAAAAATGTCAAATTATCGAGGTCCTGTATATCAAAAGCAAACAACCAACACTCAACAACATTTATTACGAGTGTAGCAGCAACGTTTTGAAATGCATTTGACGAACATTTAAAGCTATTTTGCATTTACAATAAGTTTTGTTTTTCCAATACACCCATGAAGATGATCCCGGAGGAAGTCGAAAGTACTTGGGTAAGAAAAAACTATGGGACCTTCCTTGATGAATTTCAAGTTAACACCAAAAAGCTGATTCGAGAACTGGAAAGGATTATTATAAAAATAGACATAATATTTCTATATTATTTAATGAAATATGTTTAAATATATATATATATATATATATATGTATATATATATATATATATATATATATATATATATATATATATATATATAGGCAAAAAAGTAATCTAAGTAGATCCTATTAATTGTAAATATAAGAACTGATCCACAAAAATAATTGTTATTATAGAGCATGTAAGTGAATTTCAATTTACCTCATACAGATGATCATTTCATCTTTTTTAGTAAATATATTTGTCCAGGGAAAAACTACTTTCCCATGGACGGATGATCATCTGTATGAGGTAAATTGTTTGGATCTCATTAATTCTAATTCACACACACACACACACACACACATATATATATATATTAAGTATTACCCAAACGTTTAGGGAATCTAGAGAGCGCATACGAATGGAACCTATGCCAGTACTCTCTATAAGCAGTGCTCTTCATGAGTTGGTGCGTAACGAGAAGGCGAGTATACATTTTTGAGTGATGGTGTAAATTTTTGCCTATATATTTTTCAAGTTTCAATTTAATATCACCTCGTAGATAGATAAATATGAACAGTCTTAGATAGATAGATAGATAGATAGATAGATAGATAGATAGATGTTTCTTGACATTGTCTGTGTCTTTACTCTTTCTGCTCTCATTCTGCTCTCATTTTCTTTCATTAATTTCTTCTTTTCTCTGTCGTTTATAAGCTTTCCTTTTCTTTGGTGATCTTTCATTTGCTCACCTTATTCCCCTTCTTCTTCTTCTTTTCCAATTTTACCTTCTTGTGTCTTATTCACTTTTATCTTCAGTATAAAATTCTCTTTCTTTGTACGCATACTCTCTTTATGTTCCTTCTTTCCCCCCACTCTCTCTCTCTCTCTTTCTTTCTATCACTGTTATTTACAATATCAAAATTAATCTTCTCTCTCTCTCTCTTTCTGTCTCTCACCTGTCAGTTCTTTCTCTCAGTTTTACCCAAGAGACTTGCTTAAAGATTCGAAATTAGAAAATCACAATTTTTTCTTTGATGACGCAAACAAATTTATTAATAAATTGGAAAAAATTAATTTTAGAAGGAAACTACTTCTGGTTGTCCAAAATAATAAATAATTATAATAAAGACATACAACTGTAAAACTAACTGTATTGAAAGAGATATATATTGGACTAAGCCAAGAGTAATATTACGCCTGATTCGTGGAGTAACTAGTCAAAGCTGAAAGCGCTATAACTATGTATGACTAACACGTAACATTTCAGTCTACGTTACTTGTCCTGGCGTACATAGTCAAACAAAACAAATATTTGTGCCAAGAGACTGCAAAAAAAAAAAAAAGAAAAAAAGAAAAGAAAATCTCAACTTGTGTGACGTCAAGAAAATAGAAGAAACAAATTAGATTTAATGTTTTTTTTTTGTGTGTTCTGCTGAGGTTGCTTCTTTTTTGCTTCCCATTTCTTGCCTCGCTGCCAACACAAAAGTATTTATGGTATTCGTTATACGCGACCTTCAGGACGTGGGCGATCATAGCTCTCCACAACTTCATATTCATTGTAGCTATTAGTAACTTTTGTCTTTTTACAAACCTTCCTACTTCCTCCCTTTCCAGTCCTGGATATGACCATAAACTACATCCAGCAACAAGACCTCTGATCATGGGGTTTTGAGGTGTGTAGAACTACCGCTTAATTGCTGTTGATCCAAGGTCAACCCAGATCCAGGGTGGTATCCCCTGTTAGGATCCCAGCTATGAGCTGACAGTGAACCCCTAAGCAAAAACTAAACACTATGAAAATATAAAAAAATAAATTTTTATAGTAAAATGAATTTTAAAAATTCATCGTTGCGTGAACATTGTATTTTCAGTATCCTGATTAAATACCAAAGATTTCAAATACCTCGCTGTATGGATTGGTGATAACAAATTCAGTATAAGAGACAAGGGAACTGAACATAGAATAGGCTGGGCTTGAGGTAGTTTCGTCTAACGCTGAAACATTAACCTAAAATCTTCGAGTCATGTTCTTAAATAACCTCATCAAATCGAGACTTTCATATGGCTCCATACAAGTTCAGAAACATCTAAACTGTCAGGTGTATACAACCGCTTTCTAAGGTCAATGGTTTAAAATATCTTGGTGAAGACCATCCTTCTTTGAACTGTGTGGACTGGCGCTACAGATCCACAAAGAAATATACAAAATAACTAAAAACCACATCACTTGAAGACTTTCAACAGCTAAAATGGATATCACATTTAGCTCGAAAAGAAAATAATGACATAATCCAAATGTCGACATTCCACACTATTCCATACAAAAGGTTAGGAAAGAAGCCAGTATCAATACTGGAAAGATCGATAACACTAACTGAACTTAAGAAACCTGAAAAAATAGTTTTAAGAGAAAAAAATATATATATATAAATTTCAACCGAGAGCAACACCGTCTGTTCGGTCATTGAATGTCAAATATTTTCTTATAATAAGGAAATGGTTACCATTCTGAAGAACCTTATTTTCCTGTTTGTTAATACTTTGCTTATCTTTTTGGAAGACATTTTTAATGTGCCATTGCGACTTCGGATTTCAGTGTCACATTTTCTGTTGTCTACAAAAACAGACTACAAGAACCACTATCAATATGATAACACCAATACTGAAATTAAACCATTAAGTAATTCAGTTCTCGGTCATATGGATGACTAAAAATAACCGGGATTTTATATCTTCCTAAAAGTGTTTAATGTCGGGAAAGGTTTGAATTGGGCCATGTCAGATAGTTTGCATAAGATCTGGCTCTCTGAACTGAAAGCTGTGCTTGCGGTACAAATATTTAGGGCCACAGCTGAGTTAATATTTATGTATGCCTCTAAAAATTCTGCTACTTAAAAATGAAATATTCCGTTGTCATGATAACACGAGGTATATTTCCTTATTACCACTGAGTGATGCCTCGTGTTACTATAACGGAATATCACATTACTAAGAAGAGAAGATGGTCGATAAATATGGACAGCCAAATTATGTTTGATATTATGGAATAAACGAATTATTTTCTAAGTCTGGCACATGTCCACAGTAGTGAGGTCGATGGGTGACTAAACTCACGCATTGGTTTGTGAAGCAAATTTATTCATCACAAAACTATGGCAGATTTTAACAAAGTTTTTGTTCGCGTATATAGTAACGGGTAGCGGCGCGAAAAATCTTTTTGAGTTTTCTGAGATCAAATCATATTAGATTCTGTTTCCTTCACTTCAAGTTAATAGTCTTTGGAATAGATGTGAATATGAGTTAATTAGTTGTGGGATTTTTCATTTTAAATCATTCTCTCTCTATCTCTCTCTCTCTCTCTCAAGAATTCTGTTATTTTTCCTCAAACACTGTTATTTCATTTCCGGTTGATATTAAAAAAAAATTGATAAAATTATTAATATTATATATTAATAATATTGGAAAAAAGACTCTTAGTATTTTCTCTATATTCAAAATCTCGTCCGAATATTTGTTGTTTTTATCACAACGTTCCAGTCGTTGTGCCTTCCGGCCTTCCTTAGCTGTATATCTATCTGAGTAATCTAAACGGAATTCCGAACTGATCCCTTTATTTAATCTACGATGGTAGACTGTTCTCGTTCCACTGCTCATGCCTAGGGATATCATCTAGTTCTTATCTCGGTCAATAAGCGAGCAGTACTAAATAATATATATATATATATATATATATATATATATATATATATATATATATACACTAAATAATGCTTGGGATTCAACGTGACTTTATTAGAGAAACCCTTGCATTGATATTTTTAACTTTATTATTGAGAATTGTGCCCCTGGGGTTTCTTCTTGGTTTAAAGTTAATATCGATGCTTTTGTAACTTCTCCGAAGTACCAAGTGAAACCACAATTTTTTACTTCGATCACACCTACCTGTTCAACCGCTAGAGCCAACAAAAATTACTTTTACTGGCTGTACAAGCGTGGTAGTTCCGATCACAATAGACGACTCTTTGTGTCTGTTGGTAATAATTTTAAATCCGTCATCAAATAGGCTATCTTTGCTGATAGAATGAGACACCGTTCTTATGACTACTGGCGGCTCTGGAACAGTGTGTTAATTAAAACTAAGTCTTCTATCCCTCCTCTTTTTACTCAATTTGAGGTGTAAACATCTTCCGCTGATAAAGCAGAATATTTTGCTCTTAAATTCTTTTCAAATTCTACTGTTGACTTATCTGGAGCATCTTTAATGACAAGAAATGGCTTGTTAATTTTATCGCCTCCAAAACGAAACTGCTCTCTTTTATTCATATACGTGAACCCTTCGTGCCTTCGATCAGCATGGCTGATGCTAACCTCCTGGAGATTAACCCATTGTGCCTTCACGGGTTAACGTTTCCAGGCTGACAAGAAATTGAAAGATTATTGCTGTGGATTCCGAGATGAAATTCGGTCTCCAATGAATGACAAACGCAGGAATGAAATATAACAAATAAATGTATTTACACAATAATACAATTGGTAATACGCTTAGTAAATCCAGAAACGCGGGTAGTAGCAATAAAAAATATATATATACAGTCTGGTAAATCCAGTCTCGAAGTAGGATTTCCTTAGAGTCTACGTACTTGTAACTGTGACTTCTACAAGCGGTTACCTCACACTATTACTCTACCTCCAACTCAATCACAATCTCAATTTCTCTCTGACTGACTCTGGGTATTTAACGGCAGCAGTCAAATTACACGCTGGTCGAGTCCACTTGTATGAAAAAGGGGTGGAACCCCATAACAATTATCTTGACTCAAATGCTTGGTCTGCTACTACGAAAATTGGTTCACTGTGTCGAGCTATAAAATTTTTCTCGACAGAATCTAACGTACATATTTATAAGTCTGCCAGTCGTTCATGCTTTGAATATTATACTGCCACATCTGGTTTGATTCTTATGCTGTGTATTTAGAGATTGTTGTTATATCTGAAACATTAGTGGTCCTGACATGGTATCTCGGCTTTAGTCACTTACCCACCGCCGTAATGATTTTTCTTTTGCCTTTTCCATAAATATTTCATGGTAATTGTCTATATTTCTGAGATTAAGTATTATGTACACTATTTACATTATTCGGACTATTGTACTCTTTGTCGCCATATTTATCATAATGTTACCGCAGTTGTACGATCCGGCGTTCTTCAGGTGGTTGGAATGTCGAACTGAACCCTTTATTCCGCTCGCTGGTGTAGACTGTTCTAGTTCTACGTGCCCACAGTGGATAAAGGCGTTGGTTAGATCTAGTGACAGTGTGAGTTCAATACCTGGTTAAGGCAGTGGAGAACTTGGAGAGGTAATTAACAGGAGATAACTGATAACTGACATCCATTAGACATGGCACATGGAACTAGAACAGTCTACCCCAGTGAGCGAAATAAAGGGCCCAGTTCAATATTCCAACCACCTGAAGAAGGCCGGAGAGTACAACGGGCGAAATGTGGACATAGTCCGAATAATGTAAATAGTGTTCATGGTATTTGTTCTGATGAACTTTCTTCTGCTGTACGTCGACTTTATGCATTTAAACACTGTACAAGATTGGCGACAAGTTTTTATCTTCCTACAGTTGAAATGGCTAGATATAACCGTAACAGTGTTTTCTATAGCACTTCTTGCTTGTGGAACGCTCTTCTGGCTTCTTGATTTCCAGTTATGTTTGATCTTCAAAAATTTAAACGTAATGTAAATCATTATTTTTTATCTTAATTCCTTTTCTTTTATTCTTCTCTGACATTCAGTAACATCTTACGTCTTAATAGCTTTATTACGTTGCTTGGACTGAAAAGATTAAAAAAAAGTTACAAGTGGTGACTTGAAAATCAACTTCTTATCAGTAAGCAACATTATAAGGTGGGGGGATGTGTGGAAGAAGCAAAATTAATAATTTATTATTTTTAATGATAAAATAATGTAGAGCAAAAGAGTTGATTTTTCAATTATTAATTCTGCTATATTCAGGCCTTTTCACCTTTGCTGAAAGAACCAGTTGATTTGCATACAAATCTTCATTTATCCGCACTTAAAGAAATATATATATTGATTTGTCCGTCCGTAATTTATATTTGATAAAACATAAAGAAGTTTTTTTTGTTGTTTTTTTTTTTTTTTTTTTTTTCATTCTAAATGGCGCTGCTGGAGAGAGGGGAAATAAATAAGTCAATTTTTTTTCGAGCGAATCGCGTAAGCTATTGAAAGATAATCGACGTCGCTACATTTCTTTTCAATGAGAGACAGCACACCCAAATGATAAAACGTGAAAAAAGAATATGATCAAAACAAAATGGTGGATATGTTGCTTTATACTTTTATTGATCCATTTTTTTTTCAGTTGAAGATTAGAAGTTTGTTTCCTGCTTTGTAACACAAGTAGTTTACACTTATTTGAAATCTCAGACGAAATATTTTCATTATTTCATTTTTTTTTCTGCCTCTAATTGTTGATTCTTATCGCAATTCTCTCGTTTGAATATCCTCCGATGAGTGCAAAGTAAGACTTAAAAACAACTTGAACTCAAATCTCAAGTTCTTTTCTTTCATTCTTTTAACTCTAAGCAAGGCAATAATGCCACTAAGACGCCAGGGGTTACTGACAATGAAAGAAAATGAGCCGATATTAGTGAAAGGAAAGGACAATAATAGAACAGCTTTCAGGAAAACAGAAGATTACTATAAAATATATCAACTATCACGTTACCTATTCTTGAAAGTACGCTCTTTCTGATCTTCATCAATGATCCCCTCGATGTAATCAATTCCAAATTAGATATTTATGCAGATGACACAACCATTTACTCTCGTCTTAGTAGCAAATTCGACAGACCCGACAAAGTAAACCTGGTAACTTCTCTTAAAAAAGAACCTACAATCAGTGGTTAACTGAGGCAAAAAGTGACTGGTTAATTTTGAATGCATCCAAAACAAAACTGCTTTCATTTAATCACCACAGAGAACTTTTCTGTCTGCTATCAACATGGCTGATGCTAAACTCCTGGAGAGCAACACTCTACACCTTCTTGGTCCCACATTTTCCTCTGACATGAAGTGGAGCGACTATACCGAATCAATTGCTACGTCTTCTGCAAGGAAGGTTGCCACTATGTAGTGCCAGAAAATTTTGGTCCTCAGAATCAATCTGGCACATATATAAAATTACCATTCATCCGTGCATTGAATACTGTTACCATGCTTCTGCTGAACATCTTGAGATTCTTGACAAAATCCGAAGAAAGGACTGAAGTTTAATCGATCCTAGGTTCTACTTGGTGATGGGGAAAAGTTACTCGTTTGATTTTTGAAGTATTGAAAGTTACATGTCGGTTTTTCGAACTGTTAATGCTAGATTGGACTAAAGAAATGGAAAAATGTACATCATCTATTCAGGTGCCTCCCTGAAAGAATTGTTTGCCCTGCCACCTCAACATGATATGACATAGCTTTTTTCATAGCAACTGATCCGATGAGTTCCTCTAGTGCCTAGTCTACATGTATTGAAGCGTGCTACTAGATTGGCAACTAAGTCAAGCCGTTTTACTGTAGAACTGGCTAGATGCAACCGCCTCTTCTATGCTAACAGTTTATATTCTCGCACTTCCCACCTGTGGAACTCCCTTCTGGATTCTTGTTTCCTTTATAACTAGAATCTTCAAAATTTTTAAGTGGAACATCAATCGCCATCTTCTTTTTTCTTGAACCTTGATGCTTTTCTTGTTCTTTTCCCAATCCTCCCCATTCCCAGTCTTCTTATTCTCTTCCACTTTCACTCTCTATAATACCCTGCGTTCTGGTGGTATTATCGCCTTATTTGGTGTGAAACAATTAAAAAATATTGTGTCAGTTTTAAAATAATTAGTTACTGACGAAAAAGAAGAATCAAAAGAACATGATTCAGAAAGACAGAAGATGTCGATTGACGTTGCACTAATGTTTGAAGATCGTGGGTGACAGGAAAACACAAAACCGGAAGAGAGTTTCACCGACGAAAAGTGCAAGAAATGAAATTATTAGAACAGAATTTACGGTTACATCGATTTCAGCAGTAAAACTCTTGGACCAATGCCCTGCTTGAAGTTATTAAGCAAATCATATAACTTCAATAATTCGAAAATTTGGTTTGAAAAAAATTGTCAAATTTTAAATAATCAAATTAGATGTCAAAACAAAGCCTTAGTTAAAATTTTAAGTAGTATCATCCTGTTTTATTCAAGTTATTGAAGTTATTTGATGTATTCTGAAAAAAAGCCACTGTATGAAGTTATTGGGCAAAACTCAATAATCAAAGTTTACTTCAATAAAAAGTTAATAAAATCATCAAAAATTGATTAACGGCTATAATAGAACAAACGAATGTGACAAGTGTTTGAATCTTTTACATTTTAATATAATGATCCTTCTTCTCAATAACAGCCAGTAATTTCTTATCCATTGATTTGTTAATTTTCTACTTCAGCAGGTTCAATTTCCGACATGGTAGTTTTATTAGGTTGGTGCAAAAATAATGACGTAATAATGTCGTTTTTTGACGTATTTTTTAACGTCAAAAAACGACATTGTTACGTCATTATTTTTGCACCAACCTAATAATTGATTTCACTGGGTCTGCTTTGCTTTTATATTGTTTGCCACTTTCATATAATTTTATCCTCACAGTTTGCCATAGATTTTCGATCGGAATCAGATGGCGGCCATTCCATTATGTTCTCTTTTGCAAATCTGTTATGTTCAAAGAATTTACGGGTAAGCTTAAATACATTATAAGAAACATTGCCGTGCATAAATACCTACTTCAAATTGAAACTGCGAGACTGGCACTTGTACCATGAAAAAAGAAAGTCTTGTTCATAAAATCTCATAGTTATCACTGTTCAATTTAACTCCCTTATCGACTTTGAATGGTCTAATAATGGTTTGGTCGAATATTCTATCCATATTATAAGACTACCGCTTCTTTTTTGCCTTCTTTTAGCCACAGGCATGTCTAAATTGGATAAAATCTATCCTTTGGACTGTTCATCAGGTCCATCAAAATGTATTCTTGACCCAATTGTGACACTTTAAAATATTTGCTTTAGTGAGAGGAGTTTGCCCCGGAGTACAGAATTCACAAAGTATTCTACACCTTTTATCCTTGAATCCTTCAGTTTCCGCCTTTTCAAAGATCTGAGCACTGTGGTTCTTTCGCTTTGACTCGCTTTAGTTTACGTTCATCTCGAGGAAGCAAGTTCTTAAAGCCTTTTCTTTTGCTTCGAATTATCAACTTATTTATATTTTCAACAGCCTTCGTTATCATACGATGATCTCTACAAATATTCTTTGATATCTCCAATGTGGACATTACCTCACTTAATAACTTTGTTATTTTCTGTTGTTTTTTTTTCAGCATTTGTTAGATCCTTCTCTTTACCCATGCTTCAACATGGATAAAAAGAAAAAAAAATAGTTTTTTTTATTAGATTTCAGAGGTATTAAACTCATATTAGTTTAATCTGCATAATAATTTCAGTCAGTCCATTTTCGTAAATTCCAAATATCTCAAAATCTAACTATGAGAATGTCAGAAAATTTAATTAAATATTTTACTAAGGATGGAAATGGACGAGTTTAAATTTGACAAATATTGGTTCGGAACCTTTTTAGTTATTGAGGTTTAATTGATTTACATAATAACTTCAGACAGACTGTAATCGTGTAACCGTAAGAACTCTCTTTCAACTTCTTCCTTTCCAATCAACTTGGATCATCAAAAATTTAAATACATTGTCAATCCATATCTTTTGTCAGCTTAATTTTTCTTTTATTGTTTTCTCTCATTAACAGTAGTTTTTCTCATATTCTCTAACATTCTGTAACCCCTCGTGTCCTAGTGTATTTATTGCCTTGCTTGGGATGAAATGATTAAACATAAAAGCAAAAACAAAACGGAGCTGCTTAGATATCAAACTTTCGTATATAAAGATGTTTAGCACCAATCCAGAAACTCGAATATCAACTGAACCCATATTAACAACCATATATATATATATATATATATATATATATATATGATGGACTCTCCTATTGTCAACAATAAATGAGTGTCAGCATTGGATGGTGCCTTTCGTTTTACACTTATGCATGCTAGCAGCGGCAATTGTGGAGAAAATCATATTTTATTTGTGCTTTCTTAAGTGTGATTCTAGCCCAGCTTTATATATATATATATATATATGTGTGTGTGTGTTGTGTGTGTGTGCGTGTGTGTTATTCATTAAATCTCAGTAGGGTCCCATAAAATGCGTGAAGACATGGTTATTATTGCTACTGGCCTTTCGCTGAGTAATGGACCCTGAAAAGCAATATTTAATTTTCGACTTCAATTGAAGGTTACGTAAGAATCTCCAATCTGTTTATCAATAATTCCACCAATGTTTCATTTGATTCGACAGGATGTGCGTGCACCAACGCTATGGATACAGAAAAAAAAAGCAATTAATTTATCCAGAAAACCAGATTAATCATTTCTTAATATTATATTATATTATATTATATTATATTATATTATCTATATCTATAAAGCAGAACATGTCTATGTCTGTCTGTCCGTGTGCCTGTCTGTGAATGTGTATTCTATTTATCGCGTCCACATGTCTTGACAGATTTTGATAAAATTGTACACACATATTGCAAATTTATTATGTTAAGTTAAGAACAATTTTTCAATCTCCAGATCCCTATCCACCTGGCTTTAGCAGAAAAATCGATAAATCTGAAGAACGAGGATAGAACTTTAAAAGAAATACAGGAAAAGTTACACGCGCACAAAATTTTTACTAGATGAGTTGATGTTCTTTTTACTTAATGCAAACCATAGCTCGTGTTATGTGGTTCATGTAGAGCGCTTGATATTTTTCATGCAACATTGGCTTCATACAAAAAATTACAAAAAAAATCTGTGAAAACATCGGGGTTTTTGTACTACTTAAAATAAAAAAAATCTTCAATAACTTCCTCATTATTTACTCGATTTTCTTCAAACATGTCGCAAAAAAATTGCCATCATGCAAGAAATAAGATAGTGTGGTTTTAGTCCTGCTCGCTTCCCCCGCGTACGACGAAAATCTGTTCAAAAAGCCATTTTTTGGCCATAACTCCAAATTTGCTTCTCTTTTCTATGGCAGTAAATTACAACCCGAGATTAAAATCTGATTACTGCTACAAATTCTTATGGTCTTTATTTATGGGTGACGATCTGACCGAAGCTGCACCCTGAGATCGAAACTGGTGTCTGACCTGAGGACAAATTTCTATCATTAGAATCCAACTTGCAGATTTGTAAATTTACCATTCCTCTGTGTATTAAATTTTGATGTTCCTGCTATGCATCTCGATATTCTCGACGGTGTGTCATGTAATCGGTTCTGACCTGGCATCTCGAATTCGGTCACTTTCCCACCGACGTTACGTGGCTTCCCTCTGTCTTTTCTATTAATGTTTTCATGATAGCTCGACCACATGAATTTAAGCGTACTACTTGATCGGCAATTGGGTTTCGACATTTTACTGTTGAAATAGCTAATTGTAACTGTAAGTCCTATTGTAATAGGTGCTTTTCTCGCACTTATCGCCCTTGGAATTCTCTTCCGGTTCAAAAATGTAAATGCAACACCAATCGCAATCTTCTGTCTTTCTGAATCTTGTCCCTTAATTATCTTTTCTATTCAAAAATTTCTTCATGTTTTTTTTCACTCCCAGTAATTACTTGCGTCTTAGGGGCATCATCGTCTTGTTTGGAGTGAAATGGTTAAAACAAAAGTACAGTGTAACCCGGATATAAGAGAGACCCGGATATAAGAGAGATTTTCTCTGGTCCCAAATTAGAGCCATACTTACCTAAACAAAATAGACAAAACCCGGATATAAGAGAATTATTCTCCTGTCCCGACAACTCTCTTATATCCGGGTTATTTCGGACTATTCAGATTTCTTTGTCATTTCTTCCAATTCACATTTCTTTCGCAGCTGCCCCTTAAATGTTATTCAAGTTTAGACCACAAACGCCGACACACGAAGCAAATTAACGATTTTAATATCTCATTTGTATATCAACAGATTTGCTATTGAATGAGAAAGTCGTATAATTGAAAGTAGTAATTTATTGATTTTGTAACGAGTCATCGTTTGACGTCAAAATATGGCTTTCTTATTAAGGCTATTTTTTTTTTTCATAAAGGTTAACTAATAGCTTCATAAATTGAACGGAATAAATAGCATAAAATAAGAGGACGGAATCAATTTAGTTGGTTTCAATTAAATCATACAGAGATAGTACCGTGTATTCCGAACACTTTCTAGACTATGCTAAACGCACTATAACTTGCTCTGTCGGCGAGGTTTAGCATATGTCTATTGTATTCTCTTCAGGTTGAATACATATTGATTGACTGATTCGTTTTCTACGGTTTATCAACCCATTGCAGCTATTTAAGGCCAAAAAATATTTTTATATTGTAAGAATTTTTAATTTAAGATAATAATGGTTTAGTGATACAAATCGTACTACCGTATTTTCCGGCTTACAAGACGCACTTTTTGCCTAAAAAATACCCTGAAAAATACGTGTACGTCTTCCAAGATGAATTTAAAGAAACGCCTAGGTTCAAGTAAGCTTGGCCAGTCACTTAATTGGCTTCACTGATAGGGACATGGAATTGTATGCTGAGTCATTACACTATAATGTTAGCTCTCTATCTAATTCAGACTTTTATATGATGTAACCTCATTACTTAGCTATTACAAGCATTTCCAAGACTATAAACCTTCCTGGAGCCGAGCCACAAGCTTAAACATGCTCTGTTTACTAGGGACGCATGGTGAATGTATTGTTGTATGAGAATGATTTTTTTTTTATAAATGAATATAATAAACCCAAAAAGAATTTGAACTCGAATCTCCAATTAACAATTTTGAGCCAATATCTATTACGCCAGCAGCACCTAGTATTTCAAAGTGGTAACCCACGTAGGTGATGACCAGTCCAAACGTTGTTTAACTTTGGTGATTGTACGAGGACCAATGTTTCAACGTGACGTGACCGTAAACCAGTGAATACAGAAACAAATATAAACCGCGATCCTTTAGACTCGAGTATAAACCGAACATGTGTCTACCTTTTCAATTGAGTGTAAACGGAACCTATGTCTACCTTTTGATTTGCGTGTAAAAAGAAACCTATGTCTACTTTTTGACTCCAGTGTCATCCGAACCTATGTCTACCTTTTGACACGAGGGTAAAGCAAACATATGTCTACCTTTAGACTCGAGTATAAACCGACCCCGTGTCTACCTTTTTAAATGAGTATAAACGGAACCTATGTCTACCTTTTCATTCGCCTGTAAACCGAACCTATGTCTACATTTTGACTCCAGTGTAAACCGAACCTATGTCTACATTTTGACTCGAGCAGAAACCAAACATATGCCTACTTTCTAACTCGAGTGTAAACTGGAACTATGTTTATATTTTGACTCAAGTGTAAACCGAACCTATGTCTACCATTTGACTCGAGTGTAAACCAAACATAAGTTTTTTTTTATTCGATTGTAAAACGGACCTATGTCAACCTTTTGACTCGAGTGTAAAGCGAACATATGTCTACTTTTTAACCCCAGTTTAAACCGAAAATATATCTGCTTTTTGACTCGGGTGTAAACGGGACCTATGTCTGCCGCTTGACTCGAGTGTACAAAGGAGCCTATGTCTGCTTTTTGACTTGAGTGTAAACTGAACCTATGTCTACCTTTTGACTCGAGTATAAACAGAATCTATGTTTACTTTTTAATTCACGTGTAGACCGAACCTATGTCTACCTTTTGACTCGGGTACAAACCGAGCATACGTCTACTATTTAACTCGAGTGTAAACCGAAAATATACCTGCTTTTTGACTCGAGTGTAAACGGGACCTATGCCTAGCGCTTGACTCGAGTATAAAACGGAACCTGTTTGCTTTTTAACTCGAGTGTAAACTGTACCTATATCTACCTTTTGACTAAAGTGCAAACCGGACCTATGTCTACTTTTTGACTCGAATGTAAACTGATCCTATATTTGCCTTTAATTCAAATGTAAACCGAATCTATGTCTACCTTTTGACTCGAGGTTAAATTGAACCCATGTCTGCCTATTTATTAATTCATGGTGATAACTAACCCAAATAACCAAAGAAAGGCTGATATCTTTTAAAATTAAGCAATGTAACCTACTATGAAATCTAATTCTTTTCTTGTTTACCGCTCTGAAGTTTTGGGGCCCGTACCTTAAAACACTTTTCGTAGACCTCTTTGCTCGTATCTTGTGTTCAATCGTCACTTTTTGCCAGACCAAGCTAAGTTTAAAAATCTATGGCATATCATCATCCAGTTATAAAATAACGCTTTGAACATCTCGTTGAAGAATTTGTAAATTTGGTTGTGAAAGGTACAACGAAAGCGTAATTATCAACAGTTTACCGTCAGAAATCATAACCAAGAACTGTGTATACAACGTTCTTTGCAGTTGTGGTTGCGAGAATAAAAGATGGATCATTTCTCCCATTAAAAATAAAATTTGAGGAACATTGCTAAACTGCAGGCCATGGAGAAACTTTAAAATAGGATATGGCTGATCATATTTGCAAGGAGACAAAGACACCCAACTACAAATGAAAACAAAGTAACATACATAGACCAACAATAGAGAATAAAACATGAAGGATGCATGTTTATCTTACATAGCTCAATTATTAGGCTAAGAATAGATATTTATACTTAAGTTCGCTTACTACAAGGCACAAGAGCCACTCAAGTTTGAGAATCACTGTTAAAATATTTATGAATATGGTAGGTTATATATGTGAAAGGGGATATGGTAGGAAATGATTATGAGGATAAGGAGGATTGAGAAGGATTGACTCTTTACGAAAAGATATCAAAACGATAGTGTTTCGATAAGCACTCACGTGAAGGTCTGTTACATAAAATGGCAGTTCTTATGAAAAAAGCTGAGTGGAACTTCCTAATTAATACGGTGGAAATGTGGTCTAGAAAAGTGTCAAAATGGCAGATATAGATCGGTTTAAAAGATAGTAAAAAAGGTAGACATAACTCTGGTTTAGATAAGAGTCAAATAGGCTGACATGGGTCCAGTTTAAATGCAAACCAAGAAGGTAGGCATACGCCACGTTTAACCGAGAGGCAAAAGTCACACAAATGTAGTTTACGTCAGATTCAAAAAGTTACACGTAGGTATGGTTAACGCAAATCAGACAGGCAGATATGGGTCTGGTTTAGACAAGAGCCAAAAAGGCAGATATAGGTTTGGTTTGGGCAAGAGCCAAAAAGGTAGATATAGGTCTGGTTTGGGCAAGAGCCAAAAAGGCAGATATAGGTTTGGTTTAGGCAAGAGTCAAAAAGGCAGATATAGGTTTGGTTTGAGCAAGAGCCAAAAAGGTAGATATAGGTCTGATTTTGACAAGAGCCAAAAAGGCAGATATAGGTTTGGTTTAGGCAAGAGTAAAAAAGGCAGATATAGGTTTGGTTTGAGCAAGAGCCAAAAAGGCAGATATAGGTCTGATTTTGACAAGAGCCAAAAAGGCAGATATAGGTTTGGTTTAGGCAAGAGTCAAAAAGGCAGATATAGGTTTGGTTTGAGCAAGAGCCAAAAAGGCAGATATAGGTCTGATTTTGACAAGAGCCAAAAAGGCAGATATAGGTTTGGTTTAGGCAAGTCAAACAGGCAGACGTTGGTGTGGTTTACGCAAGAGCCAAAACGCCAGACATAGGTATGGTTTAGGCAAGAGTAAAAAAAAAGGTAGATATATATATGTAGTAGGCAAGAATAAAAAATTTACAAGTAGGTCTGGTTTACGCAAGATTGAAAAAGGTACGCATGTTTTTGGTTTATACACAAATCTACAAGTATCCACACGGAAAATGACCCCCTTTTGGGGCATTCTTATTTCCTTTGTGATGCGGTCGGTGTATTCTAGTCCCAGCTGACGATGCAGTATAATGATAAGAAAATTAGTAAGACTTCATGTCAGAATTTGAAACAACTGATATCTAATACTTCTATTACAATTATGATCAAAAAACAGCAAAAAAAAAGTTGAAGGGATTTACTCAGAAATTAAATAACGTGTTCATGCATAAATTATGTAATGGAGAAAAAGAATAATATTATAGATTTCACATCGAACAGGAATTAGAAAGAGATAATGATTCCTGATATGTGTCTAGACATTTATTGTAATATTAAAAGAATAAAGATCGATTTTTCCATTTGATTTGATTTTTAAAAAATGATCAAAGAAAATTTATTCTTCTTATATTTTTCGAAAAACTTTGGAATAAAAAATACACTAAAATAAAAATTTATAAATATTTGAGGTTAATTTATACAGACAGACATAATTCAGTCGCCATCATGTAACCAGTTGATAACTTTGTATCGCTTGATGAGTTCAAACTACGATATAAAAAAAAAAAATATGAAGTATGTCCATGTGTTCGACAAGATTTGGTTGTTTTTTTTACATGTTAACCTTTCTTGTGTTAAATAACGTTGTTTTTTGCATGAAGCATTCAGTAAGGATCGAACTCACTGCTCAGTAGTAACTGATAACCGGCAAAGCTTTGTAAATCATTAGGAAACGTCGTGATGCAAGAAAACGTATTGGCCATCCCACAAAATGTCTAATATCTATAAAAAAACTAAAAAAATGAGTTTCTTTTTGCCAGGTTTTCATATAAGACGTTTGACCATCTTGACGTCATTTGTCGTAAGAATCATTGAAAAACTCTTTGAATTATTCAGATAGAAAGAGAACTGGTTAAAATCGTCTTGTGTCGGTCCCACTATCAAATGAGCAATATTTAACCTTTTTTCTGGCCATATTTTATTTCCCTTCGATTTTTTTCTTAACTCCAAATTGAGATTTTCGAGTTAATATCGGGGTCAAATTTTGGGTAACCTTTTTCCATTTAATCCAGAGCACAACCGCCTCTCCTTACCACCACTCTGGCGTTTTGCTTGGTTAGCTCAAGTTCATACTTTCAGCGGCTGTCTATATTTTTTTAAATATTTAATTTTAAGTGTCTAACACTATATTAGTCCACCATTTGAGTCGAAAAATGTTGTCGCATTGATAACATTCGAAATAGTCTATTTTCTTTAGGTAATTTTAGATTTCTCTCTTATGTAATTTAAATGCTCTATTAATAAATACATTGAGGTCTTTTTGGGATCAGTTTTAATATTTTATATTATTAGGATCCAGTTGGATTATATATACCAACAGCTTTATTACCTGTACCATATATATATATATATATATATATATATATATATATATATATATATAAATTATTATAAAAATTATACCAACAAAGATGCTAGAAGCGCAGCACAGCACAGCAAGTCCAAGTTTTTTTCCTCCCTGTCCACTCATTCATGTCATCCATAACAGACTTTTTCTTTTTCTTTTTCTTTTCCTCATAATTTTAGTTCCCCGTTAACAGTTCTGATGAGAGGGGACGAAACCGGTCGACTGGTGTGTGTTTTTGTTTTAAATCTATCATGGCCTACAATATAACATTTCTTGTTTTTAATGCCTTAATACGCTTCTGTACTGTTTCAAACATATTTATATGTATATATATATATATATATATATATATATATATAGTAGAAGTCTTCATATCTGAACTACTCTGAAGTTCAGATATGAAGACGGGTTCGGATATAATGTAGGATATGTAAGATAAATATAACTTAGCAAAACACAAGAACTTATAGCAACACATAACAAATGAAGTCTCACAAAAGTAAATGTTCATTTTCAATGTTTAATTCTCAATAAGTTTTATTTTCAATTATCTTTCTTATTTCTTTTCTCATTTCGCTTACTTTTACCTGTTTTTCTTTTTTTTTAAAACAAAGCATTCTGTAAATTACGTGCATTGTACATTCCGTACTACTGAACAAATATTTTTTCTCCGTGAATTTGATGACCTCATCAATAGTTTTCTCTACTGAGCCTCAGTTTTCATCATCTTTCATATTTTCACAATTATCGGGAGAATTTAACTCTTCCTCTGTTTCTTGATCATCCAAATTATTTTGAATTGATTCTACCGATGAATTCTTGTATAATTCATTAGCGTCTTCATTTATTCACTCTTTTAAGTCATCCAAAGTCAGAGTATTTAGTGGCTCATCTACAAGGGCAAGTTTTAGTGTTTTGTTTACATTCTGCAATCGTTCTTTGTTAGTTTGCAGATTCAACGAATTAGCAGCTTCGCCCAATTTTTCAATAATCTCTAATTTCTAACGTAATATGAAAGAATTTATTTTCCTTTTTCTTGTAGTTGAAGTTTCTTCTGTGCGAGACATTATTGGCGGTGACATTTCAAGTTACTAACAATTATCTGCAAAGAGAAAATATTAGAAAGTAGCATATTCCTACAACGTGAGAACTTCTGTAAATGTGTGAGGTTGATGAAAAGCTCTCTGAACGTGTATGTATCTCTCACCAATGCCAAAGTTAAAATTTGAGCATAGGTAAATGCAAAATCTTATTTCGTAGAGAAGCAGGTCATTCCGACTTGGGATAATGACGCAACGGAATCTTCCTAATTCCATTTCCTTCCCGATCTAACCTTTGGCTGTACTGAGCGAGGCTTCGTAAAATCGGTAAAGAAAAAGAAACTATAATAAATTTGAAAATTAAATTGATTCACTATTTCAATGTTTAATATATTTCTACTTTTGGCCAATCCCTTTTGGGTAAGTCTAATGTTTTCACTTAAATCAAGTTATGGGTTCACCAATGTGTAGCTGTATGTGTGTAGTTTTACTAGAGGCTGTGTAAATTGTGTTATTTTCCACGTGTATCTAAGCTTAGACGATATTGAAAAATATCTACCAGAAACGCAGCAGCATATCAATACATATATCTGTATGTTTGGGCAACTCGAGACGGTGTTATGGTTAACAAGAACAATTACGACTGAGTCGTGAGTTCGATTCTCGCTGGATGCTCCATACTTTCGGCCTTGTGCCACCTCTAAGCTACGCTTGGAAAATCACCATATATCTGTATGTTTAGCTTTCTTTGAGGATCGACTAGATGCGTCCTTCCTACTACTAATAATTAACTCAAAAAAAATTTTTTTTTGTGTCGTGTCCATTCAGGACGTTGGCGATCATGGCTCTCCACAATTTTCTGTCCTTTGTAGCTGTTAATAAATTTTGTCTTTTTTTTATCTCCCCTGAATTTACATAAGCTCGCCAGGTAGTTTATGCACTGCATTCAATCTATCTTGTGTGTATCAAATTCATCGAGCCCTCTTTGTGACCAAGAAATTTCAACTGTATCTTCCTGATGTGAATTATATAAGTCCTTTTTGTTTCCATTTTCTCTAAAATTTCGTCTTTGATCACATGTTCAGTCCGTGTAATTCTCAGGGTGAATTTCAAATCAGATATACACGTCACTTGGAAAACTGGCGCAGCACAATCTTTCTAAGTTCTTATTCTTATTTTTGTGTGACCTCGTACTATTTTTAATAGTCTGTTTAGTTTTAAAAAATCAAGATTTCTTAATGCTGTATTATAAAGCAGATGTACCCGCCACTTGATAAAGCAGCCACAGCTAATATTTTCCATCCCGACTGGATGTTCGGCTATAGTTGTCCTCTTTTCTTCATCCATGTACCATATCGATCATAGCTCTCCACTACTTCCTATCATTTATAGCTCTTAGTAAGGTTAATCTTTTTACCATCCATACCACCCCTTGTTCTGCCATTCATCTACACAAGCTTGTTAAGTGGATTACTTGCTGTTTCCTTCTGTCTCTTCAATATATCCAGTGAGTGTCAAATTCTCTAAGCCTTCTTTCCTTATTATGTATCCAGCTATGGGTTAATTAGTAAGAGTTGTATCACTAAAATCATTATTATTATTTCCCTCCAAAAGTAAAATAAAATTGCGTACAAAATATTTAGATTTCGGCATTAAATAACTTATACAGGTTTATATCGCGCTAAACAAATACAAACCAACGCTTAGATAATGGTGGGTCCAGATATTGTCCAGACTCTGAAACTACCGTTTTTAAGAATTGGGCTTTGGTTCATTTTCCCTTTGAGTTCTATAAAGGGGGTGATGAGGGATATTATTTATCAAGATTAACTTAGTTTTTCGCAAAGCGACAACACGGCAACCTTTGTAGATCTAACTCACTACCAAATCGTAATAATAAACCAGACTATCTACTTAGGCATTTTTCCCAACAGCGAATCTCGCGATTCAGTTTCGTTGTTAGCATTTGTACACAGATATTTTTTCTTCTTTTTTTCTCCACAGGAAAGAAACAGCGTCTGATTATTGATTCACTGAAATAAAAAGAGCGCAAAACGTTTCCGTCTTATCGAATCGCTCTGCAATTGCAAATCTGAAAAGTTTGCGTTGAATTTACAGATCTCCTGTCGCGTGGGTGAAATAGCTGCGTATTTCCCAACGATATGAGCGGTTGGCGGTGCAAGGGCTTCAAGTAAAGGTCTGGATTTTGAATGCAAAGTTTCAAGATGGCGAAAAGCTGAGAAAATTTTAATAACTTGAAAAACAAAAGAGAAAATAATCCGCCTCTATCTATAAGGCCCAGTTTCATTTGCAATATATCTTTTTATATTAAAATGACCAAATGCAAGGCTCGAGAACCAATCAAGGCATACGGTTACTGTTAAAATGGCTATGATGAATGAAGTGTGTGATATGAGTGAAAGAGGAGGTTGCAAGTGAATATATAGATAAGGTTGATAAATAAAGACTGATCCTTGACTTGAGAGATTAAGATTGTAGAGTTCACGCGGGAGTCTGATCCAGAAAGTTGTAGTTCTAGAGAAAACTGTGAGTGGAATTTTCTTACGTGTGGAATACGGGGGAAAATTGAGGATGATGTGACTCCGTGCAAGTGGCATGGCATGTCCTAGCCTTAGAGGCCTGAACTGGTGGAGCTAAAGAAAGGAGTTCATCTGAACATTGGCCATGGAAATAGCGTTAGAGTAGCAACAGGATTTCAATGATGCGTCTGTGCAAAAGACAATACAATGGGGGAAATGCTAAAGTTATGAGAAAAAGAATCAGAATAATTTTCATACTATATTTTCCCCAAAAATGTGGGGACGAATGTTGATTCCTTTCTTTAAATCTGTTCCATAAACTGAGTCAGAAATTTCCGTCAATCGCCGTTTAGTTATAGAAGTACAATGACGGAAATTCTTGCGATCTGCGGTTAATAGGTTGATTTAAATTCTTACACTGCCTCATTCCTCAACTGATGCTTACTTTAAGATTCCGACTTACAGCAACATCACTGGTTCCCGTACGATTACGAAGTTAAGCAACGTTGAGCCTGGTTAGTAGCTAGATTAGTAACCCTTTGGGAATAGTAAGTGCTATAAGCTTGGGTGTGAGGGTGGTGTATTGGATAATTTTTTAATTGGAGTGCGAGTTCCAATTCCTGTCGGTTTCATTATAGTCACTTACGCGCAAATTTCTTTCGGAAAGGGATGAATCCACTTCTCCTCATCTATGGGTTAATTAGTAAGACTTGTGTCACTAAATCAATTTTATCTCCAAATGATAAAATAAAAATTTGTTTGCAAAATATTTAGATTTCGACATTCAATAACCCATAGAGGTCGATATACCGTTAAAAAACGTCAATGTAAAACAATATAAAAGAATAAAATTATTCTTCATTGAAAACTTCGTCCTGTCGGTGCTTTTCGTACAGCCAGGTGCCTACAAGTTAGGGTGAAAAAATGCTAGGAGGATTCAACTTTGCAGAAGTAGCGAGGCGTGTCTTATCTGTAAAAGTGTGAATTGGCGGAACTAAAAAAATTCACCTGAAGATTTGTCATGGGAATAGCGACAGATTAAGGATAGACTTGCTATGGTGTCTCTGTTGGAAATAGGCTGCAGAATCGAGAATAGTTCTGACCGCATTCCCACAAGAGCGCGTAAACGATTTTGAACATGAAGGTTGGAAAGTGAGGATTAAGTAGCCCAGATATATCAGCAATGCTCCAGTTTTGGACACCTATCTATCTATCTATCTATCTATCTATCTATCTATCTATCTATCTATCTATCTATTTTAGCCTCTTTATCTGTCTATCGCAATCTGTTCCTTCTTCCCTATCTATCTATGTATGTATCTATCTATGGATAAATGTTATCTACCTACCTATCTTATTCTCTTTATTATCTATCTTAGTCTATTATCTTAGTTTCTTTAATATCTATCTATCTATCTATCTATCTATCTATCTATTTTGGTCTCTTCTTTATCTTTCTTTATCTTTCGCAATCTGTTCCTTCCTTAATATCTATCTATCTATCTTGGCTTCTTTATTATCTATCGAAATCTGTTCCTTCCTTCCTTCCTTCCTTCCTTCCTTCCTATCTATCTATCTATGAATAAACGTTATTTTTAGTGAGTATACGTGTATGAGTTGCTATCCCTTTCTTTCTGGGTTGTTTTTTTCTTTTTTTTTTTCTTTTTTTTTTAAATGAATAGCCGATGGCCTAAATCCTGAAGTTCTACTAAAGAAAAATCCATACTTCTCGATCTGGATTAAACACATGTGACCCACTAAAAATAACATTTAGAGCATATAAGAAATAAGGTCAGATTAAAAAACTCCCTTTTCAAAAATTGACTATCTGCCGATGCCTATTTTTACGCTAAACTATCTTTATATTAATCTATCATCTTGCCCATTTATAAATCTACTATTCGTCCGTTCACTGAAAACAGCTTCCATATTTGGTTTTGTGCTCCTTCTATACATCTCGAGATTCGTGATAAATTCAGGGAATGGTCTGTAATGTAATCGAATCTGAATTTTGCATCTTGACATCACTCACTTTCTCCACGCCGTGACGTGGCTTCCTTCTGTCTTTCCATAAATATTTTCTGTTCTCTTTAGTGCCTTGACAACATGAATTTAAGCGTGTTACTAGATTGGAAACTAGGTCTTACCGTTTTACTTCTGAACTAGTCAGAAGCAACTGTATGTTTGATTCTAATAGTTTCTTTTCTCGGACTTCTCGCCTGAGGAACTTCCTTCCAAATTCTTTCTTTCCTGTCACTTATAATCTTCAAAAGATTAAAAATTAAACATTAAATGCAATGTCAATCGCCATCTTCTGTATTCTTGAATCATCTTCCTTTATTGTCCTTTTCCTCACTTCTCAGTAAAGTCTTCTCATTCTCTTTCACTCCCTATAACTCCCTTATTGCCTAGCTTGCAGTGAAATGATTAAGAAAAAAAAACAAAAAAAACTACTATCTGTCCATATTTTTCTTATTGTTGTCTCCCCTTCATCCAATATATGTTTTCAGTTGAAATCTAACTCTTTACTCGTCATATTTCACGAGTGTTTTTTGGACCAGGAATTTAGCATATAACAAACGTGACAGGCTATAGTCTAAAATCTTTCTTATATTCTCCTTTCATCTATCTATCTATCTATCTATCTATCTATCTATATATATATATATATATATATATATATATATAACTAATTAACTAACTAACTATTATATCCGAATGTAATGAGAACGAAAATAATATATAAATTCTAACGTTCACAGCATTAATTCAAAAGAGGGATCAATACCGATAGTAGAGGAATAATTATGTATTATATTTTTTCATATAGACAAAAACAATTTACTCACTACAAAGATGCAACTTTGTTTCAGTGCATTTAAAAATGCACTTCGACAGGTGAGAACCAAAATGATTATGAAGAATTCTGTTTGTAACGAAGCCGCATATGAAACGTAACTTCCTTTTTTCTATTTGTTTGAAAAAAATAGAAAATAAAAAAATACATAAATGCACTGAAACGAAGTTGTATCGTTGTAGTGAGTAAATTGTTTTTGTCTATATGAAAAAATTATAATAAATATCTATCATATATATATATATATATATATATATATATATATATATATATATATATATATATATATATATATATATATGATGTCGTGTATGCCTATTGGATTGTTCACTTCTGTGTGATTTATTTAGAAATTGTCTTGGTGGTTCAATGACTCACAAGCTAATTTACAAACTGTTGAAGCTGTCAGCAATCTCCTAAATGAATGTATCTGACGGTGTATAGAATACATATTTTCTGGAAAATAAAATCACTGGGGATGCAAAAAAATCGACAGCATTTAAGGCTATATGTTGATTTCTCGTCGGATCTCTCTTTCGTGTAACAGAGACAAGTCAATATTGGGTCTATTTGTAAGTGCGCTTATCGTGCGTAAAGTGAGATCGGCATGCCGGGTTCAAATACAAGACGATGTCGTGTTCGTTCAAATAACTTTCGAAAAAGTGCAAATCCATTTCCCCTCTCTCTCTCTCTGTCTCTCTCTGTCTGTCTGTCTGTCTCTCTCTCTCTCTCTCTTTCCAGTTTATAGGTTAAATAACAGGGCAAAAGATTCACTCCAGTCTTGGTTGGCAACCAGTCTCGAAGAAGGATAACTCTGAATTCAACAACCGGAAGAGCATGGATATGGCAACTGGCATGGATCTTAAAAAAAAAGAAAGACTTCTTCTTATAGAAACCACAACAGTAACTCTAGTGTGGTGAAGCTGTGGCTCTAATGTGAGAAGGGCTCATCACTCACTCTCTGTCTCTCTTACTCACTCTCTCTCTCTCTCTTCTCTCTCTCTCTCACTCTTCTCTCACTCTCTCTCTCTCTCACTCTTCTCTCACTCTCTCTCTCTCTTTGTCTCTATCTCTATGGAGACACAATGAGCACCTTTTTATGGAAATTCCCTATAAATTCACACAATCATTCCTTTTTTCATTTAAAAATGTCAAACTCGACTATTTTCCAGCTTCGGTTGTGCGCGTATGGATACCTTAGTGTAGTGTAACGGCTATCGGCGCGAAAATTGGAATGTTCAAATTCTGGGCTAGACTGTTGCGTTCACTCTCACACTATTACCCTTGAGAAAGACATTTATCTGTCTTTTCTTCTTTCTCCCAGCTATGGATTAAATAGTACGTCAACTTAGATTCATAAGCCTTGTGTGGTAACAAGTCAAAAGTGAAGAAACGTTCTAAATTCAAAACTGTGGAGGAGGCGATCACTCCACTCTCTTTCCCAAAACGTCATAGCAGTTCCCAGATAATAAAATGAAACAGTGGAGAGACGTGATCGCCTACATCTTGAAAGAACATGGTATGAAAAAAAAATATTTGAATAATCTGATATCATGCAATATTTCAACCACTGGTTTTGCAAAGGTTTCTTTCTGGTAAATTCTCTTTAGTATAAAAAAAATTGAATGTTAAACTGTCGTTTCATTTGTTCACAGTGCCGGTATCAACGCTTAATGACAATTTACGTTCTGTTGCTTCTTCTAAACTGTCTCTGGGGCGACTGCTTGCCATTTAAGTTGACTTGATCGTCTCGTCTCTTATATAGCTTAAGTGACCCAAATTGGTGAAGCCGACTAAAGATTGTTCACTAAATCGAACAGAAACGTTCGACACTTGATGTGCGCTTTTAGACTGATTAATTGGAATCTTCGATTGTAATCGATTTATGACCGAAAATTGGTCAAACGCTGAATCGGCAGATGACATTGAACTACGGTGATAATTTCAATGGCGCTCAACACACAAGCATGGTTTCTCAAATATAGGCATATACACCGCATACAAATCTTCACAGTGAAAAAAATCGCAGACAGTGACATGCACACCGACATACTTTAAACCCCTTTATATAAAGTCATATTTATTTATTTATTATGCCCATTTATATATATATATATATATATATATATATATTATTAAAGACATTTTTATACAGTATTTACATTATGCGGACCATTGACCTCATCTTTGTCGCCATATTTGTCACAACGTTTCGGCCGTTGTACGCTCCGGCCTTCTTCAGGTGGTTGGAATTTCGAACTGAACCCTTTATTTCGATCCCTGGGGTAGACTGTTCTAGTTCCACGTGCCATGTTTGATGGATGTCAGTTATCAGTTATCTCCTGCTAATTTTCCCTCTGAAAGTTCTCCACTGCCTTAACCGAGTATTGAACTCACACGCTTTGGGTTTGTCACTGGATCTAACCAACGCCTTTATCCACTGTGCCATGTGTTCTTTTTATAGATACAAGTATTTAAGTAAATGCTCTGTTTAAATACTTGTATCTATAAAAAGAATGTTATACATAAAAATGTCTTTAATAAATTGTCGGACTTTGTCCATTTCTTAACATATATATATATATATATATATATATATATATATATATATATATATATATATATATATATATATATATATATATATATATATATATATATATATATAAATACAAAACTGGAATATATTTACACACGCTCTATCTCTGATATTGAGCACTTTATTCCATAAATATAGCACACCTTAAGACTATATTTCTTCATATATATATATATATATATATATATATATATATATAAATAAAATAAATCCCAGTAAATAATATTGACTGCTCCACTATTAGGATAGTTTGGTAAATAAATCAAAATTTAAATGATGTAACGGTCAGTCTTAGTCAGCACCAGAAGACTGCGTTATCAGTGTGAGGATAAATGTATACTTATTGTTAATATATAATTTGACGTCACACATTATGAAATGGACAAAGTCCGACAATTATTTTATGATATTCTTTACGTTTATACGTTCTTTTTATGGATACAAATATTTAAGTAAATGCTCTGTTTATAATAAACGACATTTACCGGCCTGAATGTCTGAGAGATTTTCATAGAAAATATGCGTCATCTGACAGGAATCGAACCTGTATCCTATACGGAACCGTCATATAGCCTGACTTGCTTTACCGATTGAGCCACAGAGGAGCGTTTCGGTTAGCAAGGTCGATTTTACTATTTTTAAACTACAATTCTCCATGATTTTCTCTCGTACATTCATATCTACTCGATGCGTATCCAAATGTAAACAAATGTCGTCACACATTACGAAATGGACAAAGTCCAACAATTATTTTAAGACATTCTTTTTATGTTTATATGCTCTTTTAAAAATACATTTGGATACGCATCGAGCAAATATGAATGAAGTAAAAAACAAAAGCAAATCTATTTCCATACCTGAAGATGTCTGTATGAACAGACGAAAGTTTGTAAAAAACAAAAAAAAACCCTTATGCAACTGGAATTTATAAACAGGGATATTAACATTCATCTACAGGTTCGGGGTTAATGTACTTTATTAAATTTGTTTGCGAAGATGTATTCTCGCCATTTATATCATTAACTTCTATATCTGTTTTTTGTATGAATGATTCATATAATGCAAATTGAACTGCACCACATACTTGATATATATATATATATATATATATATATATATATATATATATATATATATATATATAGAGAGAGAGAGAGAGAGAGAGTGAGAGATAGATAGATAGATAGATAGATATACCCCTGTGCGAATTCATTGAAACAACCGCTTTAGTTTCCTTTCTTTCACCGTACGCTCAGTTTTAGACCAATGGGGTGAAGGGTGTAATGGATTTATATTTTTTTCCTCAAATTAAACCATTTACCGTGGTGTGCAATAATATGAATCTATTTTCGAGGTGTATGATGGCTTTGAAAAAAATGTTTGGCCTTGAAAAATATTGCATCATCCGTGATTGCATCAGATTTTTATCACGTCAAAAGACTATTGTCTCGACTGTCGATTAGCTGTGCTACAGCCATCGTCTGCAATGGACGTTTCTTCAAGGAAGCGTACGAAAATTATAACGCTGCAGGAATACACTGGCAAGCCTTACCAGTGAGCAAATCAAAGTACTATAGATTGACCCGGAAACTACCCTGATTTGAAGCCAATCAAGAATCTGTGGTCAATCTGCAGGGAACGACTTCGTGGAATGGACATACGATGCAATAACATGTACACTGGATCAGGTTTAATTTGGAAAATACCAAAAAACATAAATAATAACGCAATTATTCAATGAAACATGTCTCATATACATATATATATATATATATATATATATATATATATATATATATATGAGACATACATATATATATATATATATATATATATATATATATATATATATAATGACTGGCTATTCTTTACTGTACATGCCCATCTGCACAATCAGGCACATTTGTGTTTGTTCAACAGAAATTGTGCTTTATACTAGTATTATACTGAACGCACTTTAATTACAGTTTCTGCCTCACTATGTGTTAAAGCGTGATCAACACTTTAAACACAAGCAGTACAATCAAATCCTCAGCAACGATGACTTATATATATTAACATGAATTTATTAATCTGACAGATTTGCATCAATTTAAGCGTTGTTATTAACAGATACTCATATTTGAGTAGGCACTCCGTTTAAATATTAAAAAATATATTTATTTATATTCACCTACCGGCCTGAATGTTCGAGAAATCTTATTAAAGATATCGCTCTTCGGCAGGAATCGAGCCTGTATGTCTCTGTGCAGAGACAGAAAGAGCCACCGTTTCGCACTGCGCGCCTGTACCTTTTTGGCCACAAAGAGATTTCAGGCGATATCAAATATGCTGATTTCAAGTGAAAATTGATCTGGGAATTTAACTATATCTATCTATCTATCGATATATATATATATATATATATATATATATATATATATATATATATATATATATATATATATATATATATAGTGTTTTAATGCTTTTTCTCAATTTTCGAATCAGGTGTTATATATCAGGATCAAAATTGTGAAAAATGTACGAAATTCATGTTTCATTCAGTTTTTAAGAAGTGGTTGGAGCCAGTGTGATAGAAAAAATTTGTTGGCTACAACATGGCATTTTTGGGAACACTGGGATTTAAATTAACCTATAATTACGTAATATGAAAACGCTTACATAGAAAAAGACCGTACCGGAAATTAATATAACAAATAATTATTATACATATAAATTCAATTTGTGACAATTTAGAAAAAAAAAATTACTTACACCAACGAAACACAAGAAGTCAGGGAGAACCATGATTCACCAACTTCTGAAAGGATTTGATACTTAAAGTGAATAAACAGTCGTTTGATATTCGAGAACAACCAGTTCAACACAGTTTTTTTCTAATTTTGGCTGTCTCAGCAAAATTGTCGACCCGGCCAAATATTTAAGATGCAAATCCATTTCAACCGTGATAAATTTTCAGACTTCAGCAGTCGAGGTTGGAGTTAAAATGTACATTAGTACAATTTCCGGAGCATTGCACAAAACTGAATTGAAAGGTAGGATTATTCAAAAGAAACCGTCGCCAAAATGAAATACATTAAGGCGATCCTGGATTTTACAAAGGTACACACAAACTTAAGTCAAATGGTAAAAAATACCATGGTCAGAGTAAATTAGATTATCAATATTTGATATATTAATCAGTACTTTGATATATTAAATCTTATATATAAATACAATTATTATATAATCATAATTATAAAATTATTATATAATGTATGATTATATTGTTTAATAATATAATATGTTGGTGCAAAAATAATGTCGTTTTCTCACATAGTAACAAATGTGAGAAAATGACATTATTTTTGCACCAACCTAATATATAATATTTATAATTGAATATTTAACATTTAATATTTAATATTATTTAATAATAATATTATATAATATAATAAAAAAATTATAAATTTTATTATTATATAATTATTGATATAATTAAGTTTTTTGATATATTGATCTTTGATGTATTAAACAAATATTTGATTATAAATCCTGCCTTTCAAGGCAGGATTTTCAAAAGAAACCATTGCCAAAATGAAATACATTTAGGGGATGCTGGATTTTACAAAGATACACACAAATGAGTACATAAGCAGTTAAAATAGCATAGTCAGATGAAATTATTTGACCAAACTTAGAACGTTATATTGCAAGAAGACTGGCACAATCATACTTTATACATTCGAGTAAGGCTCAATTTTGACTGCGTGTCCCCCCCCCAAAAAAAAGAACTTACCACAGATCGTTAACACGCAATCACTGATCTATTATATATATATATATATATATATATATATATATATATATATATATATATATATATATATATGGAGCACTGAAGTCAACACTCAGAGCCTCTGAGTGTTGACTTCAATGATAACTTTTATATTTATATTTACATACGCTCCATCTCTGATATTGAGCAATTTATCCCATAAATACAGCACAACTTAAAACTCTACCTTCATCCCAACCGTGCGCCGACAGCTTAGTGGTAGAATATCCGCCTGATACCAATTCAGTCGGGTATCGATCCTAGCTAGAGGCAACCGGATGTCTAGCCGCACTGATGAGCTGCGAAACAGTCTGTCTGTGGATGACATTATATATATATATATATATGTATTGTATCTAACGCGTGATGTCGCGTATCGGGCGACACCCAAATTTTCACTTATAAAGAATGACTTTATCATGCGAGTTCCTTTTTTGAGAGAACAAATTACAATTAACCAACCTCTTTTCCACTGTCTCTTTATCCAAGCTCCCAGTTAAATAAGTTAAAAAAGAAAAAGAGAACTATAAAAGTATCGTTACTATCGCTATACTCGTTGCGTAAATACTTACAGCCATAAACAATCGAACGAGAAAAGATTAAACGTTGTAATCGTAATCAATGGAAAAGATTCATATTCGCTATGTTTTTATTTTATAATACGATACTAATATGTGAATATTACATGCATTATTACTGGATGCAGTTAAGTAAAACATCACTTTTTTTTCTCAAAATCATGCCTATACTGTACTTTTGGACTACGGTGAATCGATATATAGTTTGGTCAACGGCGTAACCAGGGCCAGCAAAACATACGCTAATTTTGTCTGGTATATGATGCGATCCCTTAAAATTAGCACGATACGTTAGTTTCATATATATATATATATATATATATATATATATATATGAACCCGGGTATCGTGGTCAGAATGAACCAATTTGTCTGTTATCGGTCTTTAAAGACGGTCCCAGCGTGTGGCACATTTGGAATGTACCTGAAAACCATACTAGGGGTTACCCAAGCCTTGGGAGGTAAACTGGGTAGACGAAACTGGAAGCCGTCGGTGGTTGAGCTAGCACGAAGTTGCAGGTCATCGTTACCGAGTGTTTCAGCGTAACGGCCTTGACAAAACTGTTGATCACGCCAGATAATGCGCTCTCTCCCGGTAACTGTAACTAAGGTCTGGTCAACATAGTTGCATTATAATCCACAAGTAGGCTTTATGGGTGTAGAGCAAACAAAAATGTGCTTGAGCAGGTGTCCACAATAGTGATTGGCTAGCCGTTCCTAGAAGAAAGGCATATAGTCAGACGAGCGGTCAGTCATTATTTTATAGTGTATATTATTTGGACGGTAACTTTTCATTCAAACGTATTTCGTTGTATATGACCGATGCAGAAAATTTGATGATTTATTATAGATTTTTTTTTTTTAATATGCTTACATTTTTTTTGATTGATGGTGAATAAGGGTGTGGAAAAAAATATTTGTAGTGTCTATTGTTCCAAGCGCTTTCGACCGCTTCAGTAGCCATTTTCAAGGGGTTTGTTGTTAACTGTTATTAATTTCTTTTCACTGCTGTCATTTAAAATGTGATTGTGTGGTGCATACTGTATGATGGAAGGGAAGGGAACGAGGCTGAAATTCAAGTTAGCGTCCTCGAATTAAAAAAAACAAAAACAAACTTTAGCACATTATTTCCATTGTTAAATAAAGTAAAATGAATATTGGGTGCCATGTGTTTTATATAGAGTGCTTCTCTCGAAGCGAGATGTTTTCAGTCTTCGGATTTATGATGAATGATCGTATTGACTTGACTATTTATATATATTGTTCAATGGTGCATTATTGCTAGCGATGTCTATTGTATTATCCTGATAATTATTGGGTAGGCGGTACGGTTATATTTCGACTTATCCTGGAGGCTATTAAGTAGAAATAACAGTGAATCCGAATGCGGCAATTTGTATCTCTATTGTATAGAGAGTTGTTTGTTAACTTTTTACTCATTATTATTATTGGTGATTTTATTATCTGTTAATGATCATTATTATTATTATTATTACATTTACTTATGCTTTTGCATTCGTAGTTTCATACGTTCTGTTCCTAATATTGAGCATTTTTACCCATAAATATAGCATAACTTAAAATGCATTTTAATTTGATATATATATATATATATATATATATATATATATAGTAATTAGGAGGATTTGATAATTATATTAATTGATTCATCGAGTCTGATAGAAACCTCAGAAAGCACTGGACGTCCGTTTCGAGCGTTGGAGCGGCTTGGTGAGAGTAGTCGTGGCTCCAGGAGGCTCAGTCCTATGGTCAGAGAGAATCTCAGTTGAGTTCCACCACGGAATGTGTGAGTGAGCGGCGCTATATTGAGTCTGATTTGCAATCTCTTCGTCACCGAGGCCCGGTGGAGCAGTTGGTATGGTGTTCGCTTGCCAACCTAACTGTCGGTAGTGGATGCGCACTGCTGATGAGTCCCAAGTATAGGACGAAACGGCCGTCCAGTGCTTTCTGAGGTTTCTATCAGACTCGATAAATCAATTATATATATATATATATATATATATATATATATATATATATATCCAAGTAAATGATTGGTGTATACGGAATAAATTCCAATAACCAACAATTACTATTCTTAAAAGAGTGCTCAATACGGAGTAGAGCGAATATAATTATTTATTTAAAAATTATAACATAAATATGTTATAAAATCATTACAAAAATAGCTATTTTGTTTCAACACCTCTGGTGTCTTATCAAGTGATGATGTTGAATGTAGATTGTAGAATAAAGGTTTTAAAAGGTTCAAATTAATTAACCACCCCTCGTAAGGGGAAATGCTCTCACATGAGTTGAAATGACTAATGAAAATACTATTTTTGTAGTGATTTTATAACATATTTATGTTATAATTTTAAATAAATAATTATATATATACATATATATATATTTCCAATAAAAATCACAGATGGGCTCCGTGGATGTTAAAGAAACACAAATGTGCCTGAGCAGGCGTATGCAAAGGGGATTGCCTAACCACCCTAGCAGGCGGGTGTGCACGATCATTATGTATATATGCATGTAATCTGCTTTGTCGTCTTGCCAACAATACGTGTGTTGTTTGCAACAACAGTTGTAGATCATTATCTGGAATAAGAAGGTGGACGGTAGTACACCGTAGAGTTGAAAGCCATGCAGATACAATCAACTCAGTCAAGGATACAGAGTTTATCTGTCTTAAACGCATGATACCTATTAAATGGTATAATGCTCTCAAGTGTAATCTTAGGGGTCAGGGACGCCGAGACGAGGCGTAAGCGAATAAAAGTGATGCGAGGATTGAAGAGGCAACTCTCATCTTAATAAGATGTAGCATTCATCATGGATGTAAATTCACTGCTATAAGTGTAAACAAAACAAATATTTCAAATTACCGCTTATTTACTTAATTAAATGAATACTTATTTTCATGTTTATTTACTTTATATAAATTATTATTTATTTGAAACAAATAGCAAAGTAAATTTATTACATGAAAAATATTTGGAAAATCTGCAGTTCTAAAAGAACTGTCAGTAAAATTTATTATTATGCTCTGCGCGTTTACAATCACAGATGTGGAAAGATGGGAACAGATCATTTAAGCCTCCCATGCCATCCCAAACGAATCAACTAACAGACAAAAGCGACCATTCTTCCTCTTCAGAGTCGAATGCATTGATGATGAGGGCGGCTATGCCGACGACATAATTGGGATAAGAATGATCTTGGACAAAGAAATCAGCATCCACTGCAAAATATTCCAAGAAACAGGACTCAAGAAAACAGAAACAATGATCTGGAACTGGAGTGAAACCAATGTCATATAACCTGAATCCACCATAAAAATTGTCTTGGGGTTAATTTCGCCCAGCACCACAAGTTGCTACAAAACCTATCCTGAAAACTCGAGTCATGTTCTTAAATAACATCGTCAGATAGAAATTTTCATACCTAAACTGTCAGCTGTCTACAATCGCTTTCTAAGATCAATGGTTAAAAATGGCTTTGAGAAAGTTAAGACCAAGCTTCTTCGGCGCTACAGAATCACATAGAACTCTAGCAAATAATAGTAACCCCGTCAATTAAGAGCTTTCAACAATAGCAACAACTATAGTGAATATCAAATGCATCTCGATGAGAAAATAATGACATAAATGTTAGGAAGGAAGTGCCCATCAATATTGGAAAGATTGATAACAGCTATTGTATATGAGAAACGTATTTTCCTGAAAAAATATTTTAAAAAAACAGATGTTTATAAATTTCAACTGAGAGCTGCAGCTCGCATAATTTATCTATCATCTAATAAGTATATCGTGAAAAGTTACTAATATCAGTTAATACCAATTTTATTGTAAAAGAAATATTTTAGTAGTAGGACAAGTAATCTTCCATATGGAATATAAATTTCCTCCTTCACTACGTTACTTTTGCTGTGGTTTCCCTTGCCTGTTTTGGCTGAAGTTTTGGCCTTCACCTAGACTGGTTGCCAACCAAGTTTAGTGAGATCGGACTCCTTTTGCTATGCATTATCTTCAGACTAGAACAAAAATGGAGCATTGCTGCCATATCTGAAACCGAGCTACCCAATCTTCAATTTCCAGCTTTGACAGAACTCAAAAACACGGTTAAGTGGCCTGTGGTGGACTGACTTATTTTGCATTCTACAATCTTTATCCCACAACTGCAACATCGCAAGCCAATTGTTACTCTTACATGGCAAATGTGTCTAAAGAATATTTTCATCTATGTTTGGTGGTTGTCCATATGTCGATTTGGGGATGTTTTATGTGAGAGTTAAAGAATTTAAGTTACACCGGTTGTGGTTATAAACTAATGTCCTCTTTTTTTTATCATCATCATATTGTTTTGACGATTGTGATATCCGGTATTCTTTTGGTGCCTTTCGTTCTGGGTAAACTTTATGGAATTTCGAACTGAACCCTTTATTTATTCTACGGTGTTAGGTTTTTCTTCTCCCGCTGCCTAATTATGATACCTCCTCTTGTAATCTTAATTTAGTATTGCTCAGTTCTTGCTTGCCCTCTTTCCACTGTACCGCGCGTCCAAGGATTTGAACACATAGTTACTACGTCACAAAATTCTCGAACCAACGATTTAATACGCTAGGCTGTAAACTTTATAGAAAAAGAAATAATTTTAATTTATTCCATCATAACAGGACTATTACTTACTAAACATTTTTCCAATGTTTTGTCCAAAACCTTTTTGTACAAAAAAAAACAAGCTTTTGTCCAAATCTTTATTCATTCGTTCTAAGTCGACACCAAAGATTTTTTATATTTATTATTCTTCCTTAGAAAACTCGTCTTTATCGTTATAAAATTATTTTTTCTCATTATAAAATTCTTTTTCTCATATAAAATCCGTTTTTCCCTTGATAAAATAATTTTCCGGATAAAAATTTATTTCTTTTCACTATAAAATTAATTTTTCTCATTATAATTTCTTCTCTTAAATTTCTTTTTTGTTTGCATTATAAAATCCTTTTTTTATTATAAAATGCATATTTCAAATAAAATTCTTTCTAATCATTATAAAATCCATTTTCGCATTATTAAACATACAGTGTAACCCGAATATAAGAAACCCGGATATAAGAGAAATCCGGATATAAGAGAATCCGGATATAAGAGAGATTTTCTCTGGTCCCAAATTAGAGCCTGTGTTAATGTAAACAAAATAGACCAAACCCGGATATAAGAGACTTCTTCTCCGGTCCCGAGAACTCTCTTATATTCGGGTTACACTGTATAATATTTTTTCTCATATAAAATTTATTTTACTCTTGATAAAATTATTTTTCTCGTTAAAAAATGATTTCTTCTCATTGGAAAATATATTTTTCTCGTAATTTTTCTCATAAACTAACTTTTTACGTTCTCACGTCCTTTTATATTATAAAATGCATACTTCTTATAATTCTTATCATTATAAAATGCTTTTTCTCATTAGAAAATTCTTTATTTTCTCATTATCAAATTATTTTTCTAATTAAAATATTTTCGTCTCACAATAAAAATTATTTTTTTCATAATTTTTTGTCATAAAATTCGTTTTACATATTATAAAATACTTTTTTCTCATTTCAAAATTCTTTTTCTCACTATGAAATCAATTTTTCTCATTAACAAATTATTTTTCTCATATAAAATTCATTTTTCTCTTAATAAAATTATCTTTCTCATTAAAAAATTCTTGCTTCACACAATAACATTAATTCTTCTCATTATAAATTTGTTCTTCAAAGTTCTTTTTTCGCATTATAAAATCTTTTTTATTCGTTAGACTTTTTTTATCATTTTAAAATTCTTCTTCCTCATTAGAAAATCCATCTTTTTCAATATAACTTTTTGTCATTATCAAATTATTTTTTTCAAATAAAAATAATATTTCTCTTGATAAAATAATGTTTCTCATTAAAAAAAATTCCTTCTCACAATAAAATCATTTTTTCTCATTATAAAATATTTCCTCATAAAGTTATTTTTTCCGCATTATAAAATCCTTTTCTTGTTATTAAAAACTGCTTTTCTCGTTATAAAATTCTTTTTTCTCATTATAAAATTCTTTTCTTTAGTTATGAAATTCTTTTTACATCTTATAAATTTTCAGCTAGTGATCGCTTTTTCCAAATTACTGTTGACATCGATTCTGCGTTTTCATTTTCGTGTTAAGATCGGGATTTTTCCAATAATTCCCAAACAGATCTCACCGTAACAGAATTATTATACGCGTAAAACAGAAAATAGTTGCAATTTTCCAAATAGCAGTAAGTGAAATTTCTATAAGTGAACAATGGACAAAATATTGGTTTTGTTTTCTCTTTGCCCTAATGCTTTTAACGTAAATTGCCTTTAAATCCAATTCCATCTGATGATTAAATTTCCCTATATTTAAATATTATCTATGCGTCCCATGAATCTCGGTTTAATAAAATTATTGAAGTGAGAAGCTGGAAGGAGGAGGACTTGACATAACATCATTTAATGAAAAGAAGAAAATTAAAATGAGATTTTCCAACAGAAATATGCCATCTGTCTGAATTTCTGGAAAAAGTATTATCATTAGCTACATTATTTGCTACCGTACTATTATCCTCCCCTTTGTTGTTGCGATCAAAGCCTTCAGGAAATTTAAAATCTTTTATTTAATCTACAGGGAAGAGGGTTCTCCTTCCTCTGCCCATGTCTAGGGATATCTCGCCTTTGTTAATTGTTCAACTATTGCTGTTACCACTGAGTATGTTCATATTATTCATGGGACAATGGCCTGCGAAATTAAAGTGTTAGTTATTGAATTTGAAGCATAAAAAATGTGAATACAATCCCAGAGTCGGATAGTACGGATTAGCCCAGACAGTGAATACGGGTCTAGCAATAACTGAACAACCAACGTAGACGAGATATCTCTGGACATGGACAGTGGGATGAGAACAATATAACCCAGTAGATCGAATAAAGCGTTCAGTTCGAGATCCACCGAAATTTACAGTGGCTCGACAGACACATAAAGAAGTCTGGGTTGGACACAATGGCCAAAACGCTGTGATAACGACCACAGAGATGAGGATATTAGTCCAACTGTAAATGTAAATAATAGAAAAAAATGCTTTACTCAGTTTTTAAAATAAAATGTTTAGAACAAAGAAAAGAGTTCTTAATTGTTTATACCAGTCCTACTATACAACAGAGAATGCTGGACAATCTCTTCACAGATGAAGAGGAAATTTAGGACAACAGAAATGTGGTTTTACAGAAGGATGCTGAGAATACCATAGACTAAACATGTGAGCAATGAGGAATCTTTAAATATAACGGAAACAAAAAAGACGCTTATATTTATAATCAGAAATGTATAATTGAAATTTCTAGAACATATAATGAGGAAAGAAGGATTGAAGAATTTGACACTCACAAAACATAATCAAGGCAAGAAGAGCAAGGGAAAACATTGATCAACATCCTTAACAAGCTTGTCTAAATGGATGTCATATAATAGTGTAGAAGGGCTGGTGAAAAGACAAAACTTGCTATGAGCTACAACGGATAGAAAGTCGTGGAGAGCCATAATCGCCCACATGTGTCATAAAAGATCCTTCCTAACATAATTACTTAACGAATTAAGTTGTTAACAAAATTTCCAACATGTTATTATAAATAAATAGAAAAAATTCATTACTTTTTAAATTATCATCTTTTTCGAATGGATGGTCAAAGAAAGACTAATGATTGTGTTAGAGTATTGAAATTACGGGTTACTTAATGTCGAAATTTTGTGTGGAGTACTCAGTGAGGATCATTATTCACTACTCAGTTGTAATAATCAACCAGACTAGACTCATTAAATATTACTCAACACCATTACCGCCTTACCTACTAACCCTTAGTTACTATGCGACTTTTTCACGTTGTCTAGGTTAGTCTGGCACAGGCCTATAAGTTTAGCGTCCCAATGGATTCAAATAACGCTCCAGCAGTAACAGTTTGCGAGTTGACATACGTTAGGTTAGGTTGGTTGAGTTTACATGTCAACTCCAGTTGGGATATTTACTGTTGATATTTTTGTATGGACACCCAGTGAGAATCGAACTAATTTGGCTGATTTTGAATTTTGCATGAGTCACTGAGTGAGAATCAAATTCATTTCTAATGACTAATTGAATTAAGGTCGTTAACCATTACCCAAGTCTGAGGTGAGGGAATAAGTAAAGGCTAAAAGTTACTTAAAGCAGCAAAAGAGAAGAAACTGGGGAGATCAGCCATATTCTGAAAGCATGTGGCACATAAAATAAAATTTACTAGCATATAATACTCTTGAAAACCATAGGCATATTGAGACAACAAATAAATGTGTTTACCGAAAGAAAAAACACATTCTGTTTAAACCCGTGTATAAGTCGAGAAATATATGACAAAAAATCGATGATAAAATGGTGGGGGGGGTATAAAAAAAAGAGCCAACATATCTGGAGTGATTGCTTTACCATAAAAGAGTGTTTTACTTTTAAAAACAAATGTTTTACAAGCATTTTTTTAATCATCCCATCCCAAGAAAGGCGGTGATGCCACTAGTACGTGGGGTTTTTACAGAGAATAAAAGTGAAAGAAAAGACTGAGAATAAGGTGGATTAAGAAAAGGACGAAAGATGAATGAGATTCACGAAGATAGAAGATGGCGATTGACGTTGTATCTAAGATTTTGAAATATTGTATCAAGAAATAAGAAAACGGAAGAGAGTTCCAGAGGTGGGAAGTCCGAGAAAGGAAACTGTTGCAGTAGAAGAGGCAGTTGCATTTAGATATTTCAACAGTAAACAAGTGGGATCCAGATGCTAATCTAGTGGCATGCTTAAATTCTTGTAATCGCAGCAACGGGGAAAAAATCATCAGAACGATTGCCATTGAAATATTTGTAGAAAAGACAGAGGAAAGCCACATCAAGTCGGTGAGAAAGTAACGGATGTCAAGATGCCTGGTCAGAATTGATTACAGATTCTTCTGTGGATTTTGTTAAGAGTCTCCAGACCAGATACATTAACAATATCCAATGTACGGACGAATGGTAAATTTCTAAATGTACAAGATGGATTTTGACGAGAAAAATTTCCTGGCACAACACAATGACCCAGATTTCCTTGCATTAGATACAGCTATTGATTCGATACAGTCGCTCCACTTCATGTCAGTGGAAAACGTGAAGCCAAGAAAAATGTAGTGCGTTGCTCTCCTAGAGTCTAGAGTCAGCTATGCTGATGGCAGGTAGAAAAGCCTCTCTGGTGGTAAATGAAAGAGGCGTTCAAATTTACAAGCCACTTCTTGCCCCAGGTAACCACTGATTAGAGGTCCTTTTCAAGAGCAGCTTCCAGGTTTCCTTTGACATATTTGACGGATTTGCTACTAAGACATGAGTAAATAGTAGTATCATCTGCATATATACCTAGTTGAGAAATAATGCCTTTGAGGAGGTCATTGATGAAGATCAGAAACAGTGTAAGATCTTAGGAGGCCCCGGCGTCGGTATGAAATGATCTGGAAGAGAGACTATTCAACACGACCTTCATTTCACGATTTGATATAAGAACAACTGGATGGAACTTAATATTCGTCCCGTGACACCGTATCTCTGGAGCTTCCGTAGAAGACCAGCATGCCAAACTCTAACGCCTTCAAGATATCTAAACCCTATTATTAAGCAAATCATATAAATAATAATTCAAATTTGGTTTGAAAAAATGTCAAATTTTAAATTTAGATGTCAAAACAAACCTCAAGTTCAAATTTTAGATAGTATCAATATGTTTTATTGAAGTTATAGAAGTTATTTGACATATTCTATAAAAAAAACAAATAATCATATTTTACTTCAATAAAAAGCTAATAAAATCATCGAAAACTGATCAACACTTATAACAGAACAAATAACATAGATGATAATCGTTTACATTTTAATGTAGTGACCCTTCTTCTCTATGACAGGCAGTAATCTATTATCCATTGATTTTGTTAATTTTTTACTTCAGCAGGTTCAATTTCCAACATAGTAGTTTGAATTGCTTCCCATATGTCTGCTTTGTGTTGCATTTTTTGGATATATGTACTAGTGAGCTAGCCTAAATGAGCAGACTCATTTTATAGTTCACCAATACAAGGGTTAACCAATCAGAAAGCTCAAAATATTCAATCCGACGTGTATAAAGGCAGCCATTTTGTTTTTTTCTCCCAAACTATCCTCACTGCCAACCTGATATCGAAGACTTAAAGAATTACTTAACAACCGCTACTTTCTCTGAATCTTCACTGCCGACCTCTGATATTGAATAGATTACGGACTTCACTGGATTCCATATTCAGAGACAGCGGCAAATATGGTCAACCCTTTGCTGTTATATTGTTTGCTACTTTCAAACAATTTCATTTTCACAATTGACCATAGGTTTTCGATCGGATTAAGAACAAGACTTGATAGTGGCCATTCCATTATTTTATTTCCTGTAAATCTTTTATGCTACAGAATTCATGTGTAAACTTCGATACAAGAGAAGGAGCATTGTTGTGCATGAATACACACTTCATTTTGAAACTGCGAAACTCGGACTTGTATCCTGCAAAGAAATTTTTGTTCATAAAATCGCAATAGTTAGCATTATTCAGTTTAACTCCTTCATCGACTTTTAATGGTCCAATAATGGCTTGGTCGAAAATTCCAGCCGATATCATACCACTACCCCTTCCGTGTTGCCTTATTTAGCCACAGGCACGTCTGAATTGGATAAAATGCATCCTTAGGCACGTCCATCAGGTACATTAAATGTCAATCAAGATTTAGAAATTACTTTAGGAAATCAGTTTTCATGTATTGCTTGGCCATTCTTTGACGCTTTAAAATACTTTAAAATAGGAGGTTGCCTAGGAGATTTTTTACAGATCTCAATTCACAAAGTATTCTACACCTATTATCCTTCTTGACTCCCTCAATTTCAGCATTTTCAAAGATCTGAGCGCTGGTCAAAGGTGATTGTTTCTCTATAACTCGTTTAACGAGGGTCATTCAATAAATAAGGTGAATTTTTCGGTATAAGGACTTCTAATACAGATAGAAGCTTACTTTTTTTTCAACGTAGTCTCCCAGCAATGTCACACACTTTTCCCATCTGTGCACAAGCTTCCGTATTCCCTCAGCGTAAAAATCATTGGACTGATGTCTCAGCCAGTCGCTCACAACACTTTTGAATACATCGTCACTTTTACATTTCGTGCCTCTCGTGAACGCTTTCAAGGGACCAAACAGGTGAAAGTCTGAAGGGGAAAGGTCTGGGCTGTAAGGGGGATGAGGGAGCAGTTCCCAGCTCAGCTCGTTGATGGTCTGCACCGTTTGGGCAGCTGTGTGAGGCCTTGCGTTGTCATGATGCAAGATCACTCCTGCGTTTGTTCTTTATGTCTTTCTTGACCTGCCTCAGCAGTTCCCAGTAGTTCTTCTGTCAGGCTGAATGAGGTCATTGACTGATTCAATCACCTCAAAACCTCACTTCTGTAGGCCTCCCTAGCCTGTCTTCATCCTCAACACTGCTCCGTCCTTCTTTAAACAATTTAGCCCACTTGTAGACATTATTTTGGCTGAAACATGTGGCACCATACACAGTTGACATTCTCCTATAAATTTCAACTGGTTTACACCCTTCAGCAACCAAAAACTAGATAACTGACCGCTGTTCAATCCTGGAGCATGCTTCTTGGTCGGCCATCTTTGTTAATCGCCAAAACTCTCAAAGTTTTTTTTAATCTACAAAAGAAATCAAATCCATGTGAAAAAGAAGTAAAACAAATAGATAAAAAAAGTAAGCTTCTATCTGTATTAAAAGTCCTTATACCGAAAAATTCACCTTATTTATTGAATGACCCTCGTAGTTTACGTTCATCTGGGGGAAGCATTTTCTTAAAGCCTTTTTTCTTTGCTTCCAGTTCTCAACTTATTTTTCATCATCGTTCGATGATCTCTGCAAAGCTCCTTTGATATATCCAATGTTGACACTCCCTCATTCAATAACTTTATTATTTTCTGTTTTTCATCAGTTGTTAGGTCCCTCCCTTTAAATATGTTTCTTCTCTTTACCCATGTTTCAGCATATATTATGGACAAAAAGAAAAATAGTTTTTATTATATTTCAGGTATATTAAGCTAATATTAGTGATTAAACTGTTATTAGCTTAATATACCTGAAATATAACAAAAACTATTTTATTATATTTCAGGTATATTAAGCTAATATTAGTGATTAAACTGTTATTAGCTTAATATACCTGAAATATAATAAAAACTATTTTATTGCTTATTAACTTCAGTCATTTCATTTTAGTAAATTCCAAATATTTTGAAAACCAACTAAATTTAGTTAAATATTTTACTAGGGGTGGAAATGGACGAGTTTAAATTTGACATATATTGGTTCAGAGCTTTTTGAGCTGCTGAGGTTTATTTGATTTGCATAATAATTTCAGACACGCTATAGAGTCATAGTCCGAGCTCCATCGCTCTTATTTAAAGCTTGATAAACAAATTCAGTGATGGTCATTAACACATCAGTGATAGACTTGGCGAAACGGAATGTTGTTTCTGCCAGCATGTAACTGGCCAGTCCCCTAATTAATTTTTGTTTATTTAAATGTTCCAATCGATTTACAAAGATGCTCCGTTATCAGAGATTTGTTCCGGACGTTGAACATACTCATAAAATACCATGGTATCTCTGTAATAACAGACCGGCTTCTATATGATCACCGAAGTTAAGCAACATCTAGCCTGGTCAGTAGGGTGACCGCTTGGGAATACCAGGTGCGTTAAGCTCTGGTATGCCTATGGATAATGTTTCGGAATTGTTAATCAGAGAGCCGAGTTCCAATTCTGGTTGCGATCGTTATATTCCTTTTACCTTGGATAAAATTATGAATGCACCTCTTCTTCTAGTTAATTGATAAAACATGTTTTCCCCCAGCTATGGGTTAATTAGTAAATTTTGTTCCCGCTGCTAATTGGGTAAAACTTGTATCATTATTATTACTATTATTATCGCCAAAAAAACTTACAATCAAAAATATTTTCTAGCTTTAAATTGCATGTAAATAGGGTTGATAAGTCGTAGAAAACGAATCAATAAATCACAGACATTATATTTCGACTTGTAGGTTAAAACCCTGTTACATTCGGAGGATGGCGGTATTTTAAAAAGGAAGTAAGTCAATATTCGAGAAAAATTTATAAATTAGATGAAAATCATTACGTAATGGAGTTGTTAAACACAAACTCTACTCTAAATGATACTTAAAAACATTTTCAATATTAAATTATAACTTCATGAAAATATCACCCCTCGTGCGAATTTACAAAACCACGCCCTTTCAACGTAATGAGTTGATTAATGCCTCGGTTTATACTCGTGGTTTGGAACTTTGCCCATTTGTCAGACATAAAATAGTGAAAGCAGCTTATGTACTGAATGCCTTGTACACGAGAAGCTGAGGAAACTAATTTTTATCATTAGTATTGTATTAATTGAGAGGGCAACTGGAAATCAGTACACTGTCATTCTCAAGAGGACATGGCATCTCCACGGATAATAAAAGGGTAATTTGTTTTAACCATTTCCACCAAGCAAAGCAATAAAACCACTAAGACGCAAGGAATTACTGAGAGAGAATATGAGAAAAAGAAAACATTAACGAGAACCACATTTCTTTTACCTTCTGTTTTCTCTCCATCTGTGACGAGATTGTGCAACATTTATTGCCATACAAGAGGATTGATATCCCATAGCAATTCAGCATTCTTTCCATTGCTTCTAACGATTTTTTCTCAGTATTTGGTTTCGCCGTTGGAATGTATCTTTCGCTAATCCAGTGCGCGTTCGGATTTCGGTGTAGCATTTTCCATCTTCTTTCAAAACACTTCCGTGACTTAACTTTTACGAAAAACCTATATTATAATATTTTCCCGCTATCCGAAATGGCGTGAAGCGAAGAAGCAATTACCAGTAATTTATATGGAAAATATTTTAGCGTTCTAATTCTGCCTGTTTCGATGTCAAAGCTCAAAATTCATTGTGTGTAGGGCTTGATATAGAAAGCTACTATAGAACGGCAATTTTTAACTGTTACCCTAAGTCCTGTCTAGGTACTTAATACAACCTGAAAACTTGCCCTAAACCTGCGTGCCTTTGCAAAATTAAAGGCATACATCAGCAGTTCCTCAAAAAAAAAATCACTGGTTTTAACTGCATAAGAGATGTACTGAAATTGTTGAGTCGATAGACTAAGAAATGAATGCTCCGTAGATGTTGTTGGCAGATTGCGTCAAAAGAAAAAGATTAAACAAAAAGAAATCAATATTGAAGGTTGCTTAACATTAAAGTGGAAAGCACACAGGATGCTTTATTAATCACTATTCGAGGTCCTTGCTTTTTTTTAGCTGACTTTGAATGTCGACTTCTGACGCCAATGCGAAATACAGACTTAATCTCATGAACGGATCATTTTCGTGCCATCTAGAAATTAATACGCATGTACCTATGCAAGGTGTGGGTCACGCTTGGTATCACAAATATTGAAACTGAAACAGAAAGAGATAAAGGGACGTAGAGAGATGAAAATAGAGTGCGACACAGAGAGTCTTATATGAAAGGCAGTTGTTTGTAGTTGGGGGTTAAATTATGTTTCGTGACCTAACGATCTGTCGAGGACAAACACGCTCTTGAACTGCATCTGACCTTTCGAAATTAAAATCTTTCTTTCTTTTAATCTTATTTTCTCGAGTTTGTCACAGACTGATGGAATCCAGAATACTTAGCGTCGGATAGGACAACAAAGAGATATAGAGAGAGTAAAACAGAAAAAGATGGAGGGACGTAGAAAGTAAAAAAAAAGAGTGCGATTCTGAGAGGAATTGGGTGGGAATGCAATCTTAGATAAAGGCAGTTGTTTGTAGCGAGGGCTTAAATCATGTTTCGTGACCTAACGATCTGTTGAGGAGAAATTCGCCTCTGAACTGCAATCGAGACTTTGTAGAGCGTGTGAGAAGAAAACAGAAAGAGAGAGGGACATGAAAAGTAAAACAGTAAGAGAGAGAGGGACGAAAATAGGCAAAAAGGACAGGAGTAGGTCTCTTAGATAAAGGCAGTTGTTTGTGGCGAGGGCTTAAATCATGTTACGTGACTTAAAGATCTGTTGAGAAGGTTTCAATATTGTTAACAGAGATTATGTCACGTGACCTAAAGATCTGTTGAGAAGGTTTCAATATTATTAAGAGAGACTATGTCACGTGACCTAAAGTTCTGTTGAGAAGGTTTCAATATTGTTAACAGAGACTATATCACGTGACCTAAAGTTCTGTTGAGAAGGTTTCAATATTGTTAACAGAGACTATATCACGTGACCTAAAGATCTGTTGAGAAGGTTTCAATATTGTTAACAGAGACTATGTCACGTGACCTAAAGATCTGTTGAGAAGGTTTCAATATTATTAACAGAGACTATGTCACGTGACCTAAAGTTCTGTTGAGAAGGTTTCAATATTGTTAACAGAGACTATATCACGTGACCTAAAGTTCTGTTGAGAAGGTTTCAATATTGTTAACAGAGACTATATCACGTGACCTAAAGATCTGTTGAGAAGGTTTCAATATTGTTAACAGAGACTATGTCACGTGACCTAAAGATCTGTTGAGAAGGTTTCAATATTATTAAGAGAGACTATGTCACGTGACCTAAAGTTCTGTTGAGAAGTTTTCAATATTGTTAACAGAGACTATATCACGTGACCTAAAGATCTGTTGAGAAGGTTTCAATATTGTTAACAGAGACTATGTCACGTGACCTAAAGATCTGTTGAGAAGGTTTCAATATTGTTAACAGAGACTATGTCACGTGACCTAAAGATCTGTTGAGAAGGTTTCAATATTATTAAGAGAGACTATGTCACGTGACCTAAAGTTCTGTTGAGAAGGTTTCAATATTGTTAACAGAGACTATGTAATACTCCTTTTAACTATCTGGGAATGGTCATGAGTTGAAAAGTAAAGTGTAGCTTTTTAAAAAATTATTAGTAAATCTGTGCAATTTACGCGGGACCTGCTAGTTATTATTATTATGAATTCTTTGGCATCGAATTAGTTGAAACATTTATGTAGCTATTCTTGTTTATGGCATTTACAAAGAGATTTTATTCGAAATATATGAATCACATTTCAATGGACGAAGCCAATAAGTAACAAATAAGTCTTTAAGAAAATGACCACTTATACTCAGAATCAAGAAGAGACAGCTGAAATTTCTTAAACACTTAATGAGGAAGGGAGACTTGGAAAACATAACACACACGGGAGCATATCGATGACAAGAGATATAACGGAAGCTATGGGTCACCAACTTGACGCGCTTGTGTTAACTGATGGTGAATCGGTGGGGCGGTAATCTTGGTAAAGAGAGAAACGCTGCTAAAGGCCACAAGGGATAGGAAGCTGTTGAGAGCCATAATCGCCTACGTCATGAAGGGAGACGGCAAATAGAAGAAGTAGCGAAAAGCGAAATTCTTTCAAAAAGCGGTGCCTACCTGTATTCATTTAACAAATATTGGCCATAATACCACGTATTATATCAACAGCTACTATTTCAAAAATTGCATTTTAAAAGCTTTAATAGTTATGGATACGAAATTGTTGTGAGTCATGATCGCTCAAACCATAAAGGAACACTGGACAATGAAGAAGTCACCATGCACGATAATATTAACTACAGGGCAACTAGCTCAATCATTCATTTTTCATCGTACACATGAATCATTCACAAGGGTTTTCCACTTTTTCCATATTCTATTTTTTAATCAATTCACCTTAAGCAAGGCGATAAAGCCTCTAAGACGAAAAGGGCTACTGGGTGTGAAAGAGAATGAAATGATTTTAGAAGGGACCGGAAACCCAATCTTAAACAGGAAACAAGAAATAAATCTCTACTTCTGTAAAAAGAACGAAGAGGAGCGTGAACTGGGTGACAGGTGAACTGATCTACTCTTTTCTTTTTAATCATTTCATCCAAGCAAGACGATAATATCAATAAGACGCAATCGCTTATTGGGAGTGAAAGAGAGCGAGAAAAAGAAATGCTTTGCTATGAAAATGATTGCAACAACTTCCTTTAACACTCAGATTCAATCACAATGACCTATTAATGGTAAAAGTTCGGGTTTCTTAAATAAGTATTTTGTATGCACTTAGAGACAAGTTTAGTTTGTCAATCCATACAAGTGGCAAGCGTTTTACTTAAAAGCTGCGATATTCGTGTGAAAAAAATGTTCCCCGTCATTTTCGATATAGGTTTACTGCAATGAGTTCATCGCTAACAACCTTGTCTTTTGGTATTTAGTTATCATTCAAATTCAGCAATAAAACCCGCTTTTCTATATCAGTATTTATGACAAAGACGCTGACTCCATTTTAGGAAAATTGATACAATTTAAAAAAAAACAAAACCTTAATATGCAAAACATTTGACTCCTCATTCCAACGTCGTTTTTGGCATATTTGCCTTACAAACTATTACATGGTTCTTTTTTCCTGATCAAGAAATTTCTCAGGAAGTCACATTTCTTGATTTGTAAAAAAGTGTAAGTTACAAAATCTGTAAGTCTTCACCCAGTTCCTTGTTGTCACAAAGCAAACTCTACTTCCCTGTTGACGAACACAGTTTTCTTTAAAGCATTCTACAAGATGAGATTACCCAGGAATACAACAAATTCCATGCTTACATTTATTACACAAAATCATGTTGAAAGCACCTGTTCTCATTCAATCACTGAGGTTAAGCAGCGTCGAACTCGATCAGAACTTAGATGGGGGTCAACTTGGGAACTGCGGGTAGTGTAAACGACCTCCTAAAATTCGAAATATGTTTTAGCTTTAAATAATCAAAAAAGAGTTGATAAGCCGTAAAAAAACAGTTCAATTAATACGTCGACGTTTGAGTGGGTAATCTGTTCGTGTTTTTTTTTATTACACAATAGCATCATATGACGTGAATGTGTTTTCCTCATCACATTATTATCAGCCAAATTACAGTTTATTAGAAATATCAGTGAAAACTTTCCGATTTTTTTTTAATTAAATTTTCTGATGAATATATTAAACACAAGAGAGAATTATCACCTCCTTTATCTTCCCTTTCTTTCTTTCTTTCTTTCTTTTTTTCTTTGTTTGATTGTTTCTTTCTTTCTTTCTTTCTTTTTTTCTTTCTTTCTTTCTTTTGTTCTATCTAAAATATAAAAAGGGAATTTGATATATATTTTCTTCGGTCCATCCTTACAATCAAACATGAAAGGTCCATTATTTTTTATTTTATTTATTTATTTATTTATTTTGATAATAAGGTCCACCCTGTACAGGAGGCGAGGTAAGAGGATTACGTTAAGGGGTAGTTTATATGTATATGAGAAGAAGATAACGATTGAACTGATTATGGTTGTAATGACCAGGAAAACGTCGTCTAGGGAGTTTGTTCCACAGAGCAGTGGTTCACGGGACTTGACTTTTATCGGTTTCCACGCTGGTCGGGTTGAACCGGCTTCCTCCCGAGTAAGTACAGCATCACGGACCATCGCTGCCCACGCTCGCCGATCTTGAGCCAGGTCACACGAAATGGCGAGCCAATCGCGATTTCATCGTCGATGGCCAACTACTTGTATACCAGATAGTACTGCTAGGTCATCCTTGATTGTGCTAGCCCACGTCCTCAGCTGCCCACCGACACGTTTTCGCAAGCCAGGAAGAGAAGTAGGGAGAAGTACATCGCGGATGAGCTCTCCCTTCGCGAGGAGAAGCTGTTTGAGTGGAACTTGCTTCTCATCGATGGAATACAGAGGGAATGTGGGCGGTTTGTTACTAAGTGACATGGCGTATCCTAGCCATAAACGTTAAACCTGGCGAAACCAAGAAACGTTGTTCGTTTAAGCATTCTCCTTGATAGTAGCGACAGAGCAGTGAGAGTCTCGCCACATCCCACCTGTGAGAGAGAAAGAGGTTGGAGGATGGAAAATAATTCGTCTCCAATAAGGACTCGGAGTCGCATTTGAACTCTATCAAGACTAGAAAGTGAGGTCTGGGCAGCTCCCCGTCTAAATATAGCAAGAGTACTCCATTTTCGGTCTCATCTGGCTCTTATAAAGGTAGAGAATAGCATGAAGAGCCAGGTACTTACTGGAGCGGTACATGGAGCTAATCATTTTGCCTGCTTCTATAGCGATGGATCGTACATAGGAATCCCACGATGTCGGTGTGAGTTTAATGCCCTAATACCGTCTCAAGAGGTAATGACAGGGTGTAACGTGCCTGTTAACTAACTTACTAAGGGATAAGCAGAATTATAATGATTATAAGAATAATGATAATTATTTCACAGCCGGTGTTACCAACTCGTGACCAGAGACAGACCCTAGACTGATCGACCATCATTCTAACCATTAAGCTAGTCTGTAAAGTGCATCAGAAATGTTCATGTTGTCTTTTCATTTGTCATATTATCGATCCGTTATTAGTATGATGCATCATTATTTGCACGCATCTTCAAACAAAAACGAGGGAACTGATTTGCTTTGTCCATTCTAGAGATATCAAATCTGACACTATTGATTAACGGGCTCCTCATCAGATCCCAGGGTTTTTTGTCGTATACGGGTGGGGGTAAAAGAAAATGAAAATTCTCAGCATTCGCCCAAACCATTTCGCTTTTCACACAAGTCGCAATTGGATAAACAATGTTAATATTATTTTCTTCCCTTTATTTCTAAAGATCATCTTCGTCTGACGCAGAGCGGAATACAGCACTAGTTTCCCAAGAAAAGACGGCATGCTTGTCTTGAAAATGAGCATTCGAAATCCTAGGTTCAATAAGTCCGAAGCCCAGTCTTCAAACATTTTTTTATAAAAATAAATATTTATCATCCAATTCAATTGTCTTCCTTGCCAACGTACTTAATTCAGTTACGAATATTAATTAAATAGATCAGACATTATACATAGAACATTCCAAATCAAAATTCAGCTATTAAATCAGGCTACAGACTTATTGATCCACCCTCATATCTACTAAACTGTACCACTTCGGTGTCTTCATAGTTATGCACAGCTCAACATGCGGAAGTATAGAAGTGAAAACCTATTATTCTTCAAAAGGGAGATGATAAATCTGCCTTAAAAATCAGCTTAAAAAAGGTTGTCTTTTACTGACTATTGACACCAGTTAGAAAAAACAACTATCTTAGTCACTAACATTTTTGTTGTTTTGTTTGCTTCTTTTCTTTTGTTACTGTGATTACCGTAATTCTTTATGTATAGCACGCAAGTTTTTCCATCCAAAATCATGTCCTAAAGTCTGCTGGACAAAATCGGGTTAAATTGCATTTATTTATTTTTTACCGGAGGGATAATATCTATCTAATGGTGTATTGCAGCAAAGTGAAATAAACCTTTCATAATGTTTCTCTAACTCCTGTACGGTTCCATATTTTTCAGGATTTCCTGTGGGTTTGTAAATCATTCAATGGTAAAAATATTATTTAATTTATGATAAAAAATACAGACAGATGCATAATTTCAAAATAATAAACAAATGAGTTAATATCTCTTCTATTTTATTTCAGTTTAATTTCTCAATATATATTGGCGATTTAGTGGTCTTTTACTCAGAGTCATTATCATCTTTTCATAATGCTTAAGAATCGTAAAAGTAAACAAAATGCTTCTTTTTCTTCATTTTTTCTCTTCGTTTTTCACAAGTTTTAGTCCCTTTTTTTTTTGCTCTAAAATCAAGTGCGCTTCATACACAAAAATAAGTTCTTTTCCTTGAAATTTCTCTTCATTTTTAACTGCTTTTTATATTCCCAAGCGATCAAAGGATTACGGTATATAATATTTATTAAGTTGATACCAAAATTGCCAGTATAAAAGATGTTGGAGAAATACTTTTGCAGAACTTTATTGTTTGTGCAGCCAATCATCTCAAGTATGCCACTGACACATCCTAGGAAAAAAAACTTCTAAAGATACGGAACGGAACACCGGATATCAGCGATACACTTGTCTTTCTATTCCTATTATTAATAAGTTTAGTTAGAGTTAAGTGAAGAAGAAGATGAGATAAAGTAAAAAATCTATAAACGACGCGATTCACCGAACCTCTGTTATTTTTTTATTTTTCAGATCAGTATGAAAGACAAAAATGTGTGTAAGGAAAATGTGTTAGAACCACTGGGGACAAGAGTGGCCATAAATTAAATTACTTTATCAGAACCGACGACTGGAAAGCAGAAAGTGCTTGTATATATATATATATATATATATATATATATATATATATATATATATATATATATATATATATATATATATATATATATATAAAGCTTATAAAGCCAGAGTTGGATCAGACCAGGAAACAGTAGTATTAAAAAGTGCTCAATACACGTATAAAAAATAAAAGCAAAAATAACATGTAGAGATTAAAACTTTAAAAATGTGGAGGTAAGTTGAATCCGCTACCTTGGTTTCAACCTTACGGTATCCTCAAGCAATTTTTATCAAATGACCCCTTAACGCTCTATTAAAAAGAAGCTGGACATTAATTTTTCTGCATTACAGTTGCCATTCTGTGTTCCAATTTTTGTTATATGGGAATTTCTTTCATCCACATTCTGTCGACATATTCCCTTTCAGTTCATTATTTCGTTCTATGCAGCATAATCATTTGGTCTGCGGATCAGGAGAATGCAAGATATCGAAATATTTATTGAAAAAAATCAAAACCTGAGTCATTTTTTTTACAATTAAATTCACAAAAAAATATAAAGTAAACAAGTCGGTTTAAGTAATTGTTAAAAAAAAAAACACCTGAAGAATAACCATTTAGTGAACTAACTTGCTAACCATTGTCACAGAGCAAAACACCTCATTTAATCAGCACAGCTTGGTCTGGTCTGTACGTGGCCTCAATAGTGGAACTTTTTGTAAAGATCGAATTCAGTATAGCAATATTGGTCAGGATGACTACTTTACTTGCTCTAGTAAGGCGCCTTACTTACGAAACTGGCACAAAGACTCTATTATGGGGCACAGAATAAGAATAAAACGCACTAAACTAGTGAATTGATCTGCAAGATTAGCTTACAAACCAAACTTCTACAATAGGCATCCTACTTGCTCTCTTATTAGGTTGTCTTTTTCATGGCAAACAGCAAATTGTTCCCATTCATATTCCTTCGATGGAATTGTATTAGGTTGAGTCATAAAATATTTTCTTCTTTCGTTATCTTTTTTTTTTTTTTTTTTTTTTAAAAAGAAGGTACAATTACATTTCATTCAATCATATTATTCGCCATTACGTAGAATGACTTGTAGCCACTTATTAAGCTTCTCTTCAATACATTTTGAGTAAAATTCCGCAGATTTCAATGTGAAAACGTTTTGAACTTTTTAATCTGGTTTTAATTAGGAAATGTCTTTCCATCAAAGCGTTTTGCAGCAGAATCGACCAAGAAATGATCATTTTTGCAAGTTCAGGCGAGCTGGGTAGAAAAAAAAACAAAACAATCGAGTTCTAAAATGTAATCCTATGTTATTCTTGTTGGGTGCGGTTTTGCGTTGTAATGGAGGAGAACAGTATTTTCTTTTATCCACTGTGTACGCTGCCACTGCCGTGTAAAAGTATGGTATGCTAGTGTACTTTATTATTAACTATCTGATTAATTGTCTTAAAGTAGTTGATATATATTCGTAATTGCAATTGGATCCTAAAAACGGAAAACACTTATGGCCCAACGTAATATATAGTTTAATAATAATGAAAATGATTTTACGAACAAAAAAAATTATGATCGCTTTATTTTTACGCTGGGAATTCCTCGTGTCCACAGGCCGCACTTGTAAGAAACGAGTTATTTTCATTAAAAAAAAAAAAAAAAAAAAAGAAAAGAATATCAATATGATCCCACCTGATAAAGTCATTTCCGAAGAAGAATTTGATACACTCTCCAAATATAAGAATCCCAGAAAATGAAATTACAAGACTGTGGTTTCGAAACACAAGAGTTCTTCCAGAAACGCTACGAATGATTAAGCGTAATACAAACATGCAGATTAAGAATATCCCAGGAAATCCAACTATATCTTAAATAAAAAATATTGTGTTAATGAGTACTGATTATATACTAAAAAAAAAAAAAAGAAATAAAAAACATTTTAAAATTTTCAATGAATATTATCAAGAGAAATCTTCTAATGAGCTTTCCGCCTTGGTATTAGGTTGGTGCAAAAATAATGACGTAATAATGTCGTTTTTTGACGTATTTTTTAACGTCAAAAAACGACATTATTACGTCATTATTTTTGCACCAACCTAATACCTTAAATTTAAGCGTACCAGAAGATTGGCAAGTAAGTCTCATCGTTTTACCGTTAAAATTCCTATATGTACCGTAAGTTTTACTCTAATAGTTTCTTTTCTCGCCTGTGGAACTCTTCTCCGGTTTCTTGCTTCTTTATCAACATCAACGACCAACTTCTGCCTTGCTGAATACTGTTCTTTTATTGTCCTTTCTTCTCACTAATGTTTTCTCGTTTTCTTTCACTCTCAGTAACCCCCTGGTGTCTTAATGTTATTACTGCGTTGCTTACAGGTTAAATCATTTAAGAGACTTCAGAAAAACAATCATTCATTTCCCTTAGTCTCAGATGAAAGATTTTTAATTGAATAAAACAGCAACTCGATAATAATAATAATAATAATAATAATAATAATAATAAATTTAAAATACACACAAACAGAATAATGAAAGCTAATCGCCCAGACATCGTGATTAGAGATCGCAAAAACAAAATGTGCCTCCTTATTGATATGGCAGTCACTGCAGACTGCAATGTATCTTAGGAGATTTTCAAAAACTATCAAAATACAAGAACTTTGAAACCAAAATCTCAAAAATGTGTCGCATGGGGACATCAACAATTCCAGTTGTAGTTGGAGCCCTCGGATTGATTAAAAAAGTTTCCAATAGACTCACTGAAGTGATTTCTGGTAGCCCATACCTTAAAGAAATACAAAAAACTGTGCTTACATGTACAGCCCACACCTTACGAAGGGCTTTGTCAATGTAAAATATGTGTGATTTTTTTCAAAATTGCTCAGTGGAAAATATCATGATGCCATTTCTGATCTTAGCTCTCTGGTCGGGACCCGGAATTAAATGAATATACACTAGAAATAAAAGGAAATAATAATAATAATAATAATAATAATAATAATAATAATAATAATAATAATAATAATAATTAATCGCCCAGACATTGGGATCAAAGACCACAAAAACAGAATGTGATTTCTTATTGACCCTGCAGATTGTAATGTATCTTTGAAGATTTTCAAAAAAAAAAAATATATATCAAAACTAGTAGTGCCGACTTTTATTTGAAGTTTAAAGTGAAAATCTTAAAAATATGGCACATGAGGACATCAATGGTCGGAGTTCGAGCTCTCGTATTGTTTAGAAAAAGTTCCGATAGACTAATTGAAGGCATTCCTAGTAGCCCATACCTTTAAGAAATTCAAAACATTTTACTCACAAGTACAGCTCACACATTACAAAGAGCTTTATTTATGTAAAATGTGTGTGATCTTAAGATTATTTTTGTTTTTGTTTTTATAAAATGATCAATAAAAATGTCATAAAGCCATTTCTGACCGTGGGACTCGGAAGGAAATGAGTATACAACAGAAATCAAAGGAAATACAACTACTACTACTACTTCTACTACTACTACTAATACTACTACTACTACTAATAATAATAATTTTTATAGACGTTTATATTCTTTGGGACTTTACCATTAATACTTTGAGACGGATAGACCAATGATTAATGACTGCGCACAAAAATTGCCTTCTCACAGATATGGCAGTGTGTGTGTGTGTGTGTGTGTGTGCGTGTGTGTGTCCTGTAACCATTTAGGGTCATAGGGGCACCACATTTACTACAGCCATTGCAGCAGTGATAAGTCTGACGGAGTTCATCCCTCTTCATGTTTGTTTTAATTCAACGTTTTTCTTCTTCTAGACCGGTTGTCACCTCAAGAGAGCTCAGCCTGTACTGCTATTTAACATATGCACGCCTTTTTCAAGCGCATTGGCGCGAAATGAACGAAACCGAATCGAGCGGAAATTGAACTCGGCTCGCTTAATTCACTTTCCCTGTCAATAGCCTTTACACCATCCGCGTCTCCATTATATACCACCATTAGGTAAAAATACATATGTTAAAGAATATGACAAAATAAATAAATGTAAGGATATTGAAACTGAAAAGACTGCTGTGATAACAATAGTTGGAACCCTGAGTACGATCAAAAAGGATGCCGCAAGAACATTTGCAAGATCTCTGCCAGACCTTATTTTACAAGAGATTTTTTAATGCACTGTTTGGAGCTGCTCAACTTCTCAAGAGAATACTATCAATGAAAATACGATACACTGTACAAATGAAGTATTATGTAACATAATTTTTTTTGCAGACAAAATTTATATATATGTTTCCTTCTTTTGCTCGAAGCCTCGGTAAAGGATTGTATTGAAGAGAAAGCGAAAGAAGAACAAGAACAAGATTATTATTATTATTATTATCATTATTATTATTATTATTATTATTATTATTAGGTTGATGCAAAAATAATGTCGTTTTCTCACACATGTTACTATGTGAGAAAACGATATTATTTCTGCACCAACCTAATATTATTATTATTATTATTATTATTATTATTATTATTATTATTATTATTATCTAAAATTTTTTCCAAAAAGTTTGGAAGAAATGGAGCTCCAAAGAAAACTCGAACTCGTCGAGACGACGACAGCTGGAATAGTGAGAAAACGTGATATTTTTAGAAAGCCTCCAGCTACGACTCGTGTCAAAACTCAGTAACTACAACTACTACTACTACTACTACTACTACTACTAATAATAATAATAATAATAATTATAATAATAACAACAACAAAAATAAGTAAAAACCATAAGTAATAATAAACGACAAAACAATAAGAAAGAAAAACAATAATGAAAAATCCTTAAAAGCAATAATATTAAAATCAACAAATTTATTAGAAATATTGATATAACAAAAACAATGGTAATAAACAATAAAACAATAATAATAAATAAAAAGGAATGGCGAAAAGACAAAAAACTATGAATGTTATTAAAACTTATGGAGATCCATGATCGTAGACGTTCTGAAAGGACACGACACATAGAAGAAAAAACGTCTGAGATTAAAGCCTTTTTTAAATGGTTGTGGCAATGGTCAAATCATAAGAAATGAAAAGCAACTACAATAAACAGATTGATGATGATAATGATGAGAAGAAGAAGAAGAAGAAGAAGAAGAAGAAGAAGAAGAAGAAGAAGAAGTTAAACTACTTTACCGTAATAAGCAGACCTGACCGTATCATCTAACGTTCACATGCGTCAGCTATTTGCTGTGGGAAAGCTGAAGCAAGCGGTAAATGTGTAAATTTTGACTACAATTGCTTTGAAGTTTCTCATTGATTCGTATCAATTTTTTTCTATTGTTTACTGCTTCAACCTTGCGAGAAAGAAAGATTTTTTGTACCAATTAACGACTTCGGAAAGTGGAATCTGTCCAAAACTAAATGCAAACAAAACAGTAAATGAGAATAGAAACAAAAGAAACAATTTTCTATAGTCTGCTTGTATGAAGACTCATTGATTTGCAATTGCTTATCAAGATAATTTCATGTTTGGGGGTTATATACATATATACATATATATATATATATATATATATATATATATATATATATAGAGAGAGAGAGAGAGAGAGAGAGAGGAGGGGACATCTATCATAAACACATCTGTCATCGCCACCACTAAGACCAAACCTAATGATTTTATTACCACTTAGGCACAAATTCACTTTCGCCAGCAGTGCAAAAATGAGATCAAGGCTCACTACAAATACAGAAAATGAACAATGAAACATTAAAAGAAAATAAGGAAATGTATTCCTTCAAATTTGACTCCTTTAATTTGCGTGAAGAAGGTCATGATACCGGAAACGCGTGTAGCAAAAGTCTGAACATCCAGAGAAAAATAAAATTCTCTGGTGAAATAAATTATAACTAATGGAGCCTTAAAGTGGTCTGTTTTTCTTTAAATTAAATTATCCTCCTTGGGATTATCTGGAGAAATATATTGAAAATACATTAAGTTTCTCTACCATTACTTACCAACTCTATAACAACTACAATTGAATAGATATATAAAAAATATAGTTTTAATGTATGCTAGATTTATTGGTTAAAGCACCCAATATCAGAAATAGAGCGTGAGTAAATATAAAAGTGGACATTGAAGTCTGTTTCATGTTTAAGCGCTATCGACAAGGTCTGGCGATTGCGTTTAAGCGTGAAACAGACTGTTGCCTCTGAGTGCTGACTTCAATGTTCACTTTTTATATTTACATACGTTCTATATTAAGTACCTCCACTAATTCGCTGAAAAAAAAGTATGCCATGATGAAAAAATGCCTCAAACTTGATAAAAACAACGTTACATCGTCAAAATCTTCATATTATTATTATAGACCAAAGTATTTTTATTATGTAATTACACTTTTAATACTTTCTAGCACGTTCGAAATTCTGGTTAAAAATTTCAATTTTCTTGGATCAGTGGGCAGTCAAAGATTATTATAGAAAATTGTAGGGTCTTTTTTGTGGTGAAAAACATTGATTTGGAAATTCTTGAAAAAAATCAAATAATTGTTGGATTTTAATGAAATTTTCTGAACTCATTAACACTTGAATCAAATTATTTTTGAAATTTTCTTTTCAGAAAATCTTGCTAAAAATTTTTTTTTTTAAATCTGCTACCACCCTACCTACATTATTTAATACCCACTTAATATTTATATTGGTTAAAAGCAGAACTTCTTACACAAAAAAATTATCATTTTTTTTTTTTTTTTTTTTTTGGTAACAGGGATACACCATTTACCGAAAATCTGCTCTGAATCGTAAAATTAAAAAGGCAATAAAACGATGATATTATTTAATTAGAGAAGTTTTTAAGTGCTTTTATAAATAAGATATATTATGAACACTAATGTCTTAAGAATTTTTTTCGATGAATAATGAATTTTTACAAGAATTGTTTTCTTTTTTTTAATTTTAATTAGAATAATTTGTTAGGTTTTAAATCTTTTACAATTCTATATTAATTCCACCACTTTAGATGATATTATTATTAAGTAAATCTATATTTACTAATCACGAATGGGAAAGATTAATACAAATCATAAAACACCATATGTTGATGTGTTTTCTTCAATTATTTTTTGCGGTTAAAGTCCCCGTAATGCAACATTAAATAAGCATCCATTTGTCATCAAGCTGTCAACACCTCAACATCTTAAATAAACAGCGACCACTATGTCATAAAAAAGGATTTCTGCGATACTTCAAACTTAAAGTTAATAATATTTGTTTCAAATCAGATTAATTATACTTTAAATCAGCTCATATTCCTCAAATAAAGTTTCATAAAAGTATATTTTATTTTGGAAGATTTTTTAATAAAGCTAATTACATTGTGATAAAAAATTGACTAAAAATTTTGCTAAAATAAAAAATAAAACGTCAGCAATTTCAAGACGAAAACTTCTAATCAATTTAAATGAGTTTTTAAATAAAGCTTATTGAAATATTAAATTTAATACTAATAATATTAAAACTAAAATAAAAGATTTTAGAAAGATTTTTCATTTTAAAAAATTCATATAATATAAATTCATTAAATATGAATTTTTCCAAGTGTTTCTAAATCATTGATTGTCTGTCAATCATTTCTCCTCACCTGCTAACCCCTTCCGCCGGACTTATGAATCGCGTCGCACCGTTTGGAAACTACTGATCTATTGCATTTGCTGCTCCATAGGGTTTTTAATCTGGAGTTCTTATTCTGCTAGACAGGCTGCAAAACACGGATAGAAAGCCGAGTCAGACTTACAGTTTAACCCATAGCTGGGAGTTGAGAAGAAGAGGTGTATTAATACTTCTCACAAGTGTTTTTAAGGGAAAATAAATTTAACAACCCCGACCGAAATTCGAACTTCGCTCGTCGATTTATCGTCCCAAGACGACTAATATTGCACCATCTGCACATCATAAAGCATGTAAGAGTTGTGCTTGTTCCAATAATTTAATTACTTTCTCGTAAACCTATCCTGGCGAAAACTACAACTTGCAATCATGTTTAAGAACCGTTTTATTGTCATTATAACCAGATATAATTTTAAGTTTTAACATTTGATCATGTGTAGACGTTTACTTCAGCTAGTTTTCTCATAATCCGGGTTTCAAAGTAATCAGTGATTTTTTTTTCTTGAATACGAAGTTAATTTAGATATCCTTCTGATACGTCTACATCACCTCAGTTAAAATGGCGATCGCCTTTTCAAGTCGAAGACTTTCTGTTAAAATGACTTTCAACAAAACCATCTCTTCTCTCAGCAAAAGTGAATGTTATTTCTTTCTTTGGTCAGAGTAACCTTTTTTTCTGCTGAGTATAGCCGGAATTAACTTTGTCGACAGTAGGAAGCTCATGGGAATTCGTACCTGCCAATTTCCTATCTGAAAATTCAGAATGAAAAAAGTGAGCTACCGTTTCTCTTGCACACACATTGATATGCATATTGCTGTAGACTCAATGAAATTCTATTTCTAACTTATAGATATGATGCGTTTCTCTTTTCACTAGCTATGAATGCGGTATTATGCGAGAAGAAAACTTAACACTTGACTGGGTCAACGAATATAAACGACTAATTTTACGTTGCACGATCTGCAGTAAATTTTTTAAAGTTTTTTTCATGCGTCACTTGTTACTTTATATCATTTAAAAATAATAAGAATTAAATAATAATTTTCTTATTACAACTTTTCTCGTTTTCTACAGAAAAAATACTGATTTAAGCTGTGTGTTAGAAAATTCCCTCTTTCTGAAGGTCGCCCCGGAACTTGTAAAATCAAGTAAAATGACTTTTGATGCTCACAGGACAGACAATAAGGCAAAAGGATCAGAGGTAAGCAACGCATAACCTACTTAGAGGGCTTGAGTAAATGGATGGTAGAACAGGGGTTAGGATAGATTAAAAAAAAAACGAAAATAAATCTAAGATTTTTTTTTAATCAGTGTCACCCTACATAAGGCAGTACAGCCACTAACAGACAAGGGGTTTCAGGGTGTGGAGGAATTAGGAACAGAAACGTTAGCATGTGGCGAGAACGAGTTCCACAAACGAGAAGTGCGAGATAAGAAACCGTTAGCGTAGGATTTACGGCTACATCTAGGTCACTCAACTGTAAATGATGGGATCTCGCTGCCAGTCTAGGATTGTGCTTAAATTCATAGTCTAGGGACGATAGCAAACTGCTCATCCGAACAGTTACCATGAAATTGTTTATAAAATATGGCACGGTGGGGCAACCTTACGGCGGTGGGCAAGTAACTGAAGCCGAGCCGCCAGATCAGGACCAATAATATTGCAGATTCTTCTTTGGATCTTATAAAGAAGCTCCAGGTAAATCGCAGGGACCCCGGATCATATATGGCAGCAATATACTAAGCATGGACGAATGGTAGACTTATAAATATGCAAGATAGATTCAGAAGAGAAGAATTGTCTCGCCCGACACAGTGAAACAATTTTCTTAGCAGCTGACCTAGCAATGGATTCGATGTAATCTTTCCATTTTATCTCAGCAGATAACATTAGCCCGTGAAGGTACAATGATTCACTTTATTGGAATGCTGATGGAAAGCATAGAGAGGCCTCCAAGATGATTAATAAAGAGAAGTTTAGTTTTGAAGGCTTTAAAATTAACAAGCCAACTTTTGCCCCAGTTAACGACGGTCTTGAGGTCATTTTTTACGTCAGCTGCCATTTGGACCTTGATCAGCCTTAGTGCCGAGGCAATAATATATGGTAGTGTCGTCAGCGTAGATCTGGTGTCAATGAGAAGGTCGTTAATGGAAATTAAAAACATCCTACGATCAAGGATGGTGCCCTGGGGGAGATCCGCGTTAATACGAAAGGATGTAGACGAGTAGCTGCTAAGGACACCTTTCATTTCACGATTTGATAGGACCAACTGGATCATCTCAAAAATGTGCCTGGAGATACCGTAACTTTTCAACTTATGGAGAAGACCAGAATGCCAAACCCAGTCAAAGTCTTTTGAGATGGCCAAAATTACAGCCCGGGTTTCATCGTTTATATCTAGAGCGCGATAGACTCTTTCCGCAATTATCGCTATTACATCAGAAGTTAACCCGGAGAAATGAAAACCGTATTGCTTGTCTGAAAAAAGACCCAGCGATGAGAGATAATGAAACAATTCAGCAATGATTAGGGCCTCTAGGAGTTTCCCCAAAAGAGGTAGAAGCCTAACAGGCCAATAGCTAAATGGGTCGAACAGTTCACCAGAGTTCTTAACAACCGGAACAACAGATGATGACTTCTAGCATGCAGGAAAGCAGGAGGCAGCGATTATTATACAGTTTAGAGAGAACAGGGGCCAGTTCGGGAGCACACTCCTTAATGACTATTACAGGGATACCATCGGGTCCACCTGCTTTGAAGGACAAGAAATTGCAGAGAGCCATGATCGCCAATCTCCAGAAGGAACACGGAACATAGAAGAAATAATTTAATATAAATAAAATTAATTTCCATCTACGCTTCGAAGCTTGACACAGGGATAATTGTTTTAAAGCATAGATTTTCCAAAAATACTTAAGTACCACAGTTAAATTGTAGACAGGGTTGGGTAACCTGCGGCCTTAAGGTCGCATGCAGCTTTCTGGGTCATCACATCCGTACTTCTGCAACTTTTTAGCTGGGTTGTGGAGCCAGATAATTTAGAAAAGTTGGACCTGAAACCAGCCAAAAATGTACTAGCCCCAGTTTCAACTCTCTAAGCTAAAAGTTCACAATAAATTTTCCTCTTTCTCAGCAATAATTAAATTTATCATGCTGACCTTGCGCTACTATACATTACTAGTGTGGTTTGAGTTGGCTAAGGTTTCTTTACTGGTTTTAACTTGGAACCATTAAGATCTTTATAGCAAATTTATATATATCATCGCATTAATATTATTCTGCTTGTAACAACAGTCTTCGTTAGTTAGTGACTCTGTTTTTTACGCCTTGGCTAACTTTCACCTTCCCCTTACTAACAATTTCAGCTGGCTATCTCCGTTTTCTTCTTTTTCTGATAAGAAAAACTGGATAAACATATTTAAAACAAAAAAGTTCGTACATACTGTATGAAAAAAATGTTAGCTAGAAAGAAGACCACAAAATTCAAAAAATCTTTCATGGGTGTTTATATTTAATTTTTTCATACTGTAAGTATGACTATTTTTGAGAGCAAAAATTAAAACAAATTGACTAGCGAAATCGCCAATTCAAGCAAATAAATTTGAGACTTGGAGTCCTCGCCTTAGGAAAACTGGAGAAACGAAGAAAAATTATCGAGCCTATGCCAGAAATAAATATTCAACCACTGAGAAGCATCGCTTTTGGAAAATTAGAGAAAAAAAAAGACATTCACCAGTTGGTGCGAAAAAATAATAAATAAACTGGCCTATAAACAGATACAAAGTGCTGACAACAGACAGTAAAAAAAGGAGAGACTTGGACATAGAAGGATGCAAATTTAATTCAACTTAGCAGTTGGAGTTTCAGAATATTGTTAACAAATTTATTTCTACCACTAAAATTACAAAGAAAAACTTCTACAGAAGAACTCTAACCGAACGAAAGACTGCTGTAATATAAAAAATTGAAATCCGTTCTCTTCTAGCAACGAAAAACGCTCCTTGGTAATATTATACGCCGCTTGCTACCAGCCTACTTACTGCTTCTCAACCTGTGTAAGAAAATATTTTCAATATTGACACTTTTCATTTATCACCTTTCAAATTTTAATCTCACCCAACTTCAATTAATAACGAACTTCATATTTTTTAATAATATTTGTTCTTTGAAATTTTAACTGAAATATTGAACTTATAGTTAACAAAGGATAATTGTGTTGTACTAAAATGTGTTGCTAATTTTATTTCGTTATCAGTAATCAATTATTGATTATATTATGATCAATAATAAGAGATTAACAACGGTGGAGGTATATTCATCATTGTGAGACTATCTAGGGCTAGAAGCTTCAACCGGAAAATGTTGGAGTTGGAGCCAGTAAATTTCAAAATGTTGGTGCTGGAACCAGTAAATTTCAAAATGTTGAAGCCGTAGCCAGTAAATTTCAAAATGTTGGAGTTGGAGCCAGTAAATTTTGAAAATGTTGGAGTTGGAACCAGTAAATTTGAAAATATTGGTGCTGGAACAAGTAAATTTCAAAATGTTGGAGCCGGAGCCAGTAAATTTCAAAATGTTTTAGTTGAAGCCAGTAAATTTCAAAATATTGGTGCTGAAATTAGTAAATTTCAAAATGTTGGAGCCGGAGCCAGTAAATTTCAAAATATTGGTGCTGGAACCAGTAAATTTCAAAATGTTGTAGTTGGAGCCAGGAAAATTTCAAATTTGGGAGCCGGAGAAAGTAAATTTCAAAATATTGGTTCTGGAACCAGTAAATTACAAAATGTTGGAGTCAGTAAATTTCAAAATATTGGTGCTGGAACAAGTAAATATCAATATGTTGGAGCTGGGGCCTTTAAATTTCAAAATGTTTGAGTTGGTGCCAGGAAATTTCAAATTTTGGAGCCGGTGCAAGTAAATTTCAAAATGTTGTAGTTGGAGCCAGTAGATTTTAAAATATTGTAGTTGGAGCCATTAAATTTCACAATATTGTTGCTGGAACCAATAAATTTCAAAATGTTGGAGTTGGAGCCAGTAAATTTCAAAATGTTGGGACCGGATCCAGTAAATTTCAAAATGTAGGAGTCGGAGCAAGTAAATTTTAAACTGTTGGAGTTGGAGCCATTAAATTTCAAAATATTGGTGCTGGAACCAGTAAATTTCAAAATGTTGGAGCCGGAGTCAGTAAAGATCAAAATATTGGTGTTGGTACCAGTAAATTTCAAAATGTTCGAGTTGGAGTCTCTAAATTTGAAAATATTGGTGCTGAAACCAGTAAATTTCAAAATGTTGGATTTGGAGCCAATAAATTTCAAGATGTTGTAGTTGGAGCCAGTAAATTTCAAAATATTGGTGCTTGAACCAGTAAATTTCAATATTTAGGAGCTGGAGTCATTAAATTTCAAACTGTTGGAGTTGGAGCCAGTAAATTTCAAAATATTGGTGCTTGAACCAGTAAATTTCAATATGTAGGAGCCGGAGCCAGTAAATTTCAAAATGTTGGAGCCGGAGCCTGTAAATTTCAAAATGTTTGAGTTGGGGCCAGTAAATTTCTAAATGTTGTAGTTGGAGCCAGTAAATTTCAAACTGTTGGAGTTGGGGCTAGTAAATTTCAAAATATGTGTGCTGGAACCATTAAATTTCGAAATATAGGAGCCGGATACAGTAAATTTCAAAATGTTGGAGTTGGAGTCAGTAAATTTCAAAATATTGGTGCTGGTACCAGTAAATTTCAAAATGTTAGAGTTGGTGAACAAACTCCAAAATATAAGAAAAGACAATGTATATTTCTCCTTAGCTTTGGATAACTCAACAGATTCCACTGATTTGGGACAAGTTCTGTATTTCATTCGTGCAATAACAGACAATTTTCAATTATTTGAATAATTACTTGCTTTAGGCATCTTTAAAGGAAAGACACGAGGAATATGTACTTTTATTAACTTCAATCTTACTAAATTGATAAGTGTGTACTGGTGGTACTCCAGCTACGATGGCTAAAAATGAAGGATTCATTTCACATTTAAAAAGAGAAACTACTGCTCCAAATACACTTTTTCATTGAATTCTGCGTCAGCAACATCTTTGTAAAAAATCTATCTTAAATAACACCTCACAAAATATTATAAGTATTGTGAGCTGTATACGAACAAATGCCAGGAGGAATCGTCAGTTTTGAAACATGTTGATGATAGATGACGAAGTAATTAGTGTAGATTTGCCTTATTACTCAGAACTACGATTGTTATCACAAGGACACGTACCAGTCAAAATTTTGTCTTTACGTGAGCAAATAATTGCTTTTTTCAAAGAAAACAATAACTTTTGTGAATTATCAGATAGAAAATTTCACAGAGATGCTACGTGTGTATGTGATATAATGACAAAGCAAAATGAGTTAAACATTTCGTTAGAAGACAGAAATAAATCAATATATGATATTTGGCAAAAAAATTATTCCATTTAGAAGGAACCATTTTTCAAGTCCTTTCCTGCTCAGTCAAATCTTTCAGAAAAATACACTTCCCTACTTGTTGAAAGTAATGAGTGAAAGAGAATGTCTATGAATATTTTCAGGAATACCAGTCAGTTTTAGACTCATTAATAGAAAAATAATACAGAAGATTCAGTGATTTTGAAAAGCATAACGTCATCCTGAAAATTGCTTTTCCGCCTCACTTCAGTAATGTATCAGAAGCTTCCGAGGAGTTACAAATTGAGTTGTCTGAAGACGATATCTTGAAAACTCAATTTGACAGCAAGAAAGATCCCATTGAAATTTGGAAAAGGGCAGTAGAATATACTCGCCTTCGTGAACATACACGCCGACTTATTTCATGTTTTTCTTCAACATACAGTTATGAATCCATATTCTTGTATTTGACATAAATCAAGAATTCATTGCGAACACAGCTGACAGATGAGCAATTAAGACTAAAAAAAAAGAACACCATGTTAGAGCCTGATATCAAAATGCTATCTCGAAAGAAGCAATGTCAAGGAAGTCATTAATTTGTTTAAAAGGGGAATAAAGTATTTGTTTGAACAACTTTGTGTTGAACATTCAGGATAACATTTCGAACATCTACAATGATTTTTTTCAGTTTGTACATGAATCATGATAGTTAAATAAATTTCTTTCTGAATTTACCACCATTTTTTTACTGGGAACCTGCAGTTTCTTTTCTTGCACTTTCCACATGTGGAATTTCCTTCCGATTTCTTGCTTCCCTGATAAATACAATCTTCAAAAAATTAAATGCAACATCAATCGCCATCTTCTGCCTTCCTGAATCCTGTTCTATTTAGTGTCATTTTTCCTCACTTTTCCTCACGAAAGTCTTCTCGTTTACATTCACTATTTGTAACATTTGTTGTTTTATTAGATTATATATTTATTAAATTCTATTTTATGAATTGTTTGCCTAAGTTATAAAATGTGTAACTGTAAAAAATCACTTGCTGAATGCGTCCTCTATGAGTGACAATGAATTTTAATGTGACCTTCATGCCCAAAAGGGTTCCCCACTCGTGTTGTAGACCAGTGGTTCTCAAACTCTCATGTAACCTTCCTCTTCTTGCGACCTCATGTGAATTAAGCTTACATAAATCTGGAAAGCCAAAATTTCTTGAACAATAATCTGGAAAACGAATATTTCTTGAACAAATATCTGGAAAACTAATAATTCTTGAAATACGCTTTGTGAGGCGATTCCGTTTTACAAACCATTTTTTTTTTTACGGTTTATACTCTGTTATAGTGCGAACTTTTATGATCAGTTTTGTATGCAAAAATGGAGATTCGTACTATACAAAAGTACTTTTTTCAAGAGATTAAAAATCATGTATTTTCGGTGACCAGTTGCACTATACACTGGTAAATATTTTCTAGGAAGGCTAAAGTTCATGGCTGCATTATACATGAAGTTGGCTTATATACAAGTATATATGGTACTATTAATTTACGATTGACCTTACAGTTGTGATTGATTCATTCGTTTTCTAAGGTTTATCAACCCTTATTTAAAGCCAGAAAATATTTATAAGTTATAAGACTTTATTTTGAGATAATAATGGTTTCATGATGCAGGTCTTAATAATTAACCCATAGCTTTGGGGAGAAGTGGATTCATAGTTTTACCAAGGGTATTCCCAAGTGAATATAACGAAACGAACGGGAATTGAAACTCGACTCTCGGAGCCATTATCCATTACACTACTCGCACTTCTAAGCTTACTGCATGTGGTATTTCTAAGCGGTCAGCCATCTAGGTACTGACCAGGCTCGACGTTGCTTAATTTCGATGATCGGAGACCGGTGTTTTCAACGTGATGTGGCCGTAAGTTTTACAGTTATATATATATATATATATATATATATATATATATATATATATATATATATATATATATATATATAGTTCGCAGGAAGAAGCTGCTTGAGTGGAACTTCTCACTAATGGAATACGGAGGGAATGAGTGAGGTTCACTACAATATGCGTATCATGGCGAGCTCTAGCTGCGAAGATTAGAACTGTTGGAACTAAAGAGTGTAGTTCGCCTTAGCACTTTCTATTATATATATATATATATATATAACAACATATGTATATGTAACAACATATATATATATATATATATATATATATATATATATATATAAGTTGTTACATACGGTCAAACAAATAAACACTACAAAAATGCATATTTGTTTCGATGCATAAAGGTAAGCATCTCATCAGTTGCTGAACAAAATTGGTTATAAATGATTTCATTTAAAAATGCTACTTATGAAACATCACTTTTTTTACATTATTTATAATTTAACAAGACATAAGAAGAAATGCAATACAAGGAAAAGAAAGAAATATAAAAAAAATTCCTTTAAAGGAAAAGAAAAAACATAATAATATAAGCAGGCGAAAGCAAAAAAGTTAGGAAGAAACATAAAAAAAGCAACACATCTCTTCTCCGAAGAAAAGGAAGAAAAATAAAAGCGAATAGAAAAAGAAGAGAACTAATACATCAAAATTGATTAATACATAGAAAATAACAAAGGAAAGAAAGAAAAAGAAAAAAGGAAAAAGGAGAAAGAAAGAAGAAAGGAAGACAATAGAAGTTTTGATAACAAATCAGCCAATGAAAGAACGTTAACAGTAAGATACAAGTTGTACAAGAAAGATTCAAATTGTATCGGATATGTTTGCGCCATAGAAAGATTTTTGATACAATATAACAATAAAATTTGACATTATTGGAAGAAAACAATGTATTATTTAATAAAATTAAACATAGTATATAAATAAAAGACACTTTAAGAAGTAAAAACATTAGACATACAAAATAAAATTGACTATACAAAATATTACATTAAAATTTAAATTTTAAAAAATAAATAAAATATAAAATATAGAATATTTATATAAAATTTTAAAATTTAAAAATCTGTTACTGACATAACAGAAGTGATTATTAATTTAAAAATGTAACAAGATTGTAAGGTTAAATCGTTAATGTGCCTACAATTCACGGTAGTTTCAAATCTCCGATTTAACAATTGACGACTATTCAAAAGTTTAATAATACTCATTTTCTCCGGTATGCATAAATGACACAGTTCATATAAAAATCTACAAGTTCTGGCTTGTTTGAGGATCTTACATTTAAGCTTAAGCATCTCGTTTTCTTCTTTCAATTTCCAAAAATACTTAGAAAGGAAGGGATATTCCGTTTGTTCGTATTAGTAAAAGAAGATAGATGGTTACAGTATCATCTTTTAAAAGTATTCTTTGTGCAATCAACACACAACCTAATATTTCTGAGATCTTCAATAGATGAAGCAGAACACATATATACAAATGATTCCATTAAGCATTTGTTAGATAATGGACACTGGTGAAGACTCCTACAATTACATAAGTCAGTTACACGGGATTTATTTGAATTGGTACATACATTACAGTTATTATTGACATAAAATTTAAGTGTTTTATTATTTTGTGATTTAATTTTTTTTTTTCAGATTACTAGTACAACTATAGCAAATTTTTAGGTTATTTCGATTAAAAATTTGATTACTTTTAGGAACATGCTTATCAATTAAGTTTAAGAACTTGTGTCCCAACTTGGTACGGACTAATTTATTGAATGGAGGTGTATACTAGTGGATCTTCCTGTTTCTATTCTTCTTCCTAGAATAACTATAATTTTCTACAAACATACAGAATTTCGGTATTCACTCTCACTAAAAATTTTAATATAGACAGTTTTATGTTTATCAAACGACTCTTTGTTAGAGAAGTTTTGGTTAATATGACATTCAACAGATGATGGGATATGTTGAATGACCGACGGTGGATGATTACAGTTAGGGTTGATATAAATCGGGTTAGCATTGTTTTTTTCATATTTATATATATATATGTGTGTGTGTGTGTGTACAATGCTAACCCGATTTATATCAGCCCTAACTCACCCACCGTCGGTTATAAAAAAAAAAAAAATTTCTTAATTTTTATATTTCTCTTTCTTTTTTTATCTTCTTTTTCGTTTTCACCTGCTTATATATAGTTTTTCTTTTCCTTTTGTGGAAATCTTTTTTCATATTTCTTTCTTTTTACATTATGGTGTATTTTTAGGTCTTCTTAAATTTTAAATAATGTAAAAATAAGTTTCATAAGTAGTATTTTAAAATAAAATCGTTTATAACTATTTTTGTTTCTCACCCGACGAGATGCTTACCTTTAGGCATTGAAACAAATATGCATCTTTGTAGTGTTTGTTTGTTCGTTTGTAAAATCTTTATAATAAATAACTATTGTTCTACTCGTGATATTGAGCCCACTTTTAAGTTAATGCTTTGAACGTTTGAATTTATATTCTTTTCGTTCTCATTACATTTGTATATATATATATATATATATATATATATATATATATATATGGAAACGGGGAGAGAAAAAATAAATACTGCTAAAGGAAACCAGACGAGATATTCTTAAACTACGACAATCTATGCCAGCAAATTACATAAAGGGTTCAGTTTGAATAATCCTGTAGTTTACTTGGATCAACAGTTACCTGATGATGGCAAAAGATACAACTGTCGAAAGGTTCTGATAATAACGATGATGAGTATTTTAGTTCGAATGTAAATACTTTCTTTCACACTTCCTTCCCTGGCTCAAAAAGCCCTTTTTGGGAGCCATCTTCTTTTAATTTTTTAAAAATACTGTTGTAGACACTTGAAAATTTAATAAAAGGCGATGTTCTAAGGTTCTCCGGTGCCAGGGAAAAATGTTTTAAAATTGCAATTCACATTTGCAATTTACAAACTCTTGATGAAGAATAACAACTGAAATCTCGATGACTTGGAGCGTCAGAAATCAAATATTTTTTTTTATCATTTTATCCCGAGCAAGGAAATAAAGTCACTAAGACACTGAGGTTACTGAGTGTAAAAAGATATGAGTAAAATCTTTATTAAGAAACGAGAACAATAAAAGTTATTGTTTTGCTTTATCACAGAATATGAAACCAAACTACACCGGATATCATGCATGATCCGAGACCAACAGTCACGTGTCTCTTTGCAAAGTATCGGTGACTTCAAAGAGTTTCTTTTTTAATTAGGTCTATTACCTGTATTTGTTGATATACTGAGAACACCAAAAGAGAAATAAAAAAATATATATATTATAACTGAATGCAAAACTAATACTGGCATCTGTAAGTGGAATAAATTGTAGATTGTTGGGTTATCGAAGTCATATTCGGTAACTGTGTTAGAAATTTTGAGTAGGAAAACACTACATCTCTTATAGGTCATGGGATGATCGATTTAATAGGCACCAGTTTGTTGTCAGGATATTGATCTGATTAGTAAGAATTAGGTGCGGAATGGACGATTACAGGCGGGCATATTTTAATAACAAAAGTCCATTCCAATCTTTGATTTTAATCGATAATGACACTGTAATTAATTTAAACTTACTTCACTATGAGAACATCGATCGATACATGAACTCTATTAAAAGTTGAGGACAAACAAAGAACGAATTCACGCAATCAAAATCAAAGAAAATTCTATCTATCTATCTACAGGGTACCTCCAAACATGTATACACATTTTAAAGCTTTCTCAAGAAACTAGAACCAACTATATCTAATTTAAATAATACATATGAAGACATCTTTTATTCTAAAATCATGCTCTTAAGATTTTGTCATTGCATGTTTTCAAAATGATGTCTGTTATGATGCAGACATTGCTGAAAATGCGACGCAATAGAATCACAAGCAGCAATCAACATTTCGATAAGCTTCTTGAAATTCTGTGTAAATTTTCCGTCACCCTTTCTTGCTTCACAGGGTGTGGTTGATATCTGTGGTCTTCCGGAACCCCGGCTCGTGCACATCGTGTACAATAACATCAGCTTCAAACTTATCTCTAATTAGTGATGCGAACTTTGAACTTCAAATGCATTTTTGTACTTCCAGTATCATTCAAGGATAAGCTTTTTTTTGTCCAAACCTAAGTCTGGGTGACATTTGTAAGATTAACGTGTAAATCTGTAAAGAAAGCAAGTTTGCTTGAGCTTTACTTTGCAATAGTCTGTATATATGTTGAAGACATCCTATATTCCATTAACATCATTCATCTAATACATGTTTTAAAAATTATAATTAAACGAATTAAAATTTTATGCAGTGAAAAAACAATTTTGTCATTAACAGAAATGTTTTCTTTAAATATTGAAGTAATCATAAAATACAGATTTTTTATATGCCAAAGACAAAACATGACTTGAAAATAAACTCAATTCCCAAACAAACCTTCTGATCATTGAATGACAATGAGACTCGGAATATGAACTGAAAACGCTATTTTTCTCACGCGCGGTTACCTTGGCATTAAGGTTTCTGTTTCGTCCATTTTTTTCAAAACAAATAAATGTCTTGGACGACTTAATCTTAATCTTATTAGACATCGTAAGAGAAATAACTTTCTTCTGGATTTTCTTACCTTGGCAACGAATCATTGTTTCAAAACAATTTAAAAATGATGATGAAGTCACTATAATCGATAATTGTCGTCAAACGGTTGACAAGAAACAGCATTTTCCTGTGTTTTCTCACTCTAGCAAGGGATTCGATAGTCTTTCAAGGCAATTTAAAAATAATGATTAAATTAGTAAAAGCATTGACTGTTCTGGAAGGAATGAGAATAAATATCTTTATCTTATCTCTTCTAAGCAGGGAATAGGATAATGTTCGGCAACAATTTGTAAATTATGATGTAGTCATTGAACCTGATCGTTTTTACTCGAATTATTGACATATATATATATATATATATATATATATATATATATATATATATATATGAAGAAATATAGTTTTAAGGTGTCCTATATTTATGGGATAAAGTGCTCAATATCAGAGACAGAGCGTATGTAAATATATATATAAAAGTGAACATTGAAGTCAACACTCAGAGGCGACAGGCTGTTTTATGATGGACGCAATCGTCAGGCCGCCTGATATATATATATATATATATATATATATATATATATATATATATATATATATATATGTGTGTGTGTGTGTGTGTGTGTGTGTGTATTGTTTATTACTATTCTCGCAAGGGCTTGGATAGTGTTTGAAAACAATTTGTAAACGATGATGAATTCAATAAAAATGATTCTTTTTTTCTGGAACTAGTGACAAGAAACAGCTTTGTCCTGTGTCTTTGTTGCGAGACCGTAACATACCTACAACATGGACTTTTGCAGGACTATATAAAGTATGCGATATAATACTCTAGGAGAAGAGGAGGAAAGAGAGAGGGCATTCTAATACCGTAGTATCAGCCGCGTACGACTACCAATATTTGACACTATCACATAGTAAGCTCCGCTTACACTTACACTATCTTTGTAACCTTTTTGTTTAATATATCTTTCTTACCTCTAATCCCTGTTCTGTGTTTTTCTTCCGTGGTCCCGACTTTGGGCCCGCATCAGTCTTCATGCTCTGGCAATTAATCTGGGGACCGTTCATGAATGTTGATGAAATCATTCAAATCAATGATATTTCTGGAGCAACTGACTAGAAATATATTTTGGGTGTGTCTTCTGATTCTGACAGTGAATCGGATAGTTTCACGACGATTTATAAATAATGATAAAGCCAGTGAAAGCCATGATTTTGCCTGGACGGCTGACGAGATATGTTGCAAGTAATATTTCATGATCAGATTTTTTACTCTAGCAATAAAATGGCTAGGGATCGAAGACAATTTGTATATAGCAATATAAAGCAATAAAGAATGATTTCCCTGGAACGGCTGACAAGATATTTTACCTTATAGATGTCATGCAAAAATGTATATCAGTTTCAGTTGGCCAAGCAGTCTCGTGTAATTACGTACCTTAAATGTATGCCTTGGACTACACGGTTATCTCGAGGACTATTATTTATATAATTATATCGATTCTCACTGTGTATCTGACTATGCTCACCCTAGAAAATAGTCTTCATTATGAAATGAGATATTACTTTTCATTGGCGATTTCATGTTAAGACTTTCTTATAGAAATATTTTGCCTGTTGTAGAATGCAGTCATTATCTTCAAATGCAACTAGAAAAGTTTTAGACACCTTGCACCAGGGGAAAGAATAATTTGACTTCCTGACTCCTGACCCCTGACCACCAATTTTATTGCGGTACAAGATGTATGCATCGAATTCTTTAATAATTTCTCTTGGGATTTAGAAAGCCGTTAATAAAATCTAGATTCTCTCTCGGACTAAACCAATGTTGAGGAAACCAATTCCTTCAGCCAATGAACCTTGTAAATATTTTTATGTCTATGCTTGTAGCTATTTAAGGTGTGTTGTGTATCTTAATAAACAAAATGAACACCTTAATCTTTCTGGTTGAACTCTGCTTTTCTGGACTAGAACATAATAGAAAATTGACACAGCATGTCTTATCGTCGATTACTTATTGGTCATTATATATATGTGTGTGTGTGTGTGTGTGCGCGTGTGTGTGTGTGCGTGTGTGTGTGTGTGTGTGTAAATTTTCTCAGAGTTAACCTGTAGAAAGACAATATTTATAAATGGAAAAGACAAATGGAAAACTGTAATATTTGCCGACGCGTTTCGTCAGATGTGGACTTTCTCAAGGCAAAACGAAATTAATTTATTAAACGAAGTAACTAATAATAACAAAACAAAATGGAAGAATTTAGAGAACGCTATTTTCATACTGTTAACTGAAATTACGTCATTTACTGTCACGTGTAGAGATATTGTTTTTATTGCTGTATTGACGGATTCAACAGTATCAAGAAATCAAAAGAAATGATTGAAACTATATTTTTGTCATATTATTATAACTCACGCCTAGCCGTTACAATAATGTGTTTTGCTTAGGCTACTCGTCATTAGAATTCTCTCCGACTGACTTCAACGGAACTTTGAGTTCTTTGTTTAAGATGTCTTGCCTAGTCCATTTGTGTTACCGGGGTTGTGTTATTTACTCCACACTTTTGAGATTTTTTATTAGTAAATATTTTATTTTATTTCGTCCTCTTTCTGACGAGTTCACCAACGTACTGAACATTTATTTTTTCGTTTTGCGTCAATCTCTAGTTTTTTTTTCCGTACGTTTCCTTTTTCTAGTAATCATACTTATATATTCAACGAATTCTTGGAGTTTTTGTACCTCAAATGAATCATACAGTACTTGAATAGTTTCTTCCTTTCTTGCGGGTCTTTCTTCAGTAAACTGATTCCAATAGCTTTTCTGTTTCCATTTTTCTCTATTACGAGATATATCAATTATTTTTCAATTCGTGACACTATTACTCCTACTTCCCATATATCTTTTCCATTTTTCCATCTTTTCCATTTTATATACACTGAAAAACACTTTTTCGGCAATTTTGAAACATTTCGCGTCCTTTTTTATACGTTCTCATTCTTTTTAGATCTGTATATTCGTATATTTTTCAAAAACTTTTCTCACATGACCTATATATGTTACTTAGATACACTTTTAATTAAAATATTATCCAGATAAGCAAATGCGAAATGACAATCTGCAAGCATAGCATTCATAGCTTGTTGAAATATACCTAGAGTCATTTTTATCCCAAAAGGTAGTCGGTGAAACTTATACAAACCTTGTGCATATTTATAGTTATTAACTCTGAACGTTTTTCTTCAACTTGTATTTGCAAATACACTTCAGAAAGATCCTGCTTGGAGAAAAAAAATGAACATCTTTTAAATTCGCAAAGATTTCCTCTTGGATTGCTAATGGGTAATTATGCGATTCCAAACATTTGTTTAACCCTGTTGAAAAATCAGCAGAAACACGTATTTTATTATTTTTCATTACATAAACTGCTGGTGCTATGCATTTTGAATGGTCAATCTTTACAATTACACCTATTTTTTAAGTATGTCGTATTCTTTGTTGACTTGATCTAGTGCTGCAAAAGGTACATTAAGTTTCGGTTTAAACACTGGCGTCGAATCTTTTTTCACATGAAATTTCACTTTGACTTTGGAACACGGATGCAACTCATCCGAAAGAACATCACAAACGTTTTTTCAGTTCTCCTTTTAAATTTTCACATTGTTTTTGTTTTGTTTTGTGTTTTTTTAACTGGTCGATTCTCCACTTACATTTTTGCAATAAATATTTATAGGTAAATCCCACAACTCATATAATTCGATCTAGTCAGTACCGAATAAGTTTGTAGTATTTTTAACACATAAGCCCTAGCTTTTACACACTTGTTACGAAATGAAACGTTACAAGTCATTTCGTCAATAAAAATAATTTCTCATCCGACATGCCAGTGTAATTTTCTAATTTTAATATCAGTTTTCCGTTTGTTTTCCATGTGGTTTCATTGATTATTGTGATATCACTACCAGTGTCTTGTTGCATTTTACATACACATTATTAATTTTCACGTACACAAATTTCTCCATCGCAACGCTGTGTACTTTTTTTCTGTGAAAACTTTCCCTTGCTTTAGTTTGACAGTGTTACATTTTATGTTCTACTTTTCCACACTTGTAGCTCTTTGCACTCTTAAAGGAACAGTCGTCTTCGACATGTAACCTTCCACATCTGAAGCATGAATTATTTTGTTTTTATCACATTTTTCTTTAGCTTGTATGTATGCGTATTTTTTTTCTTCAATTTCTTTGGTATCGCGTCTCAGAGTTAGGATTCTCAGACGTTCGTCCGATATTTCTCGTAGTGTTAGTTTTTGATTCTGTTCAAGTTTCGTTAGAATTTTAGCACGTATCTCTGCGTCTTTTTTCGCTGTTAACCCTTGAATGAAAATTAACCTTTGAACATATCCGCAGTCAATTCGTTTAATTTGAATCATACACACTCCTTGTTAGTGATTCCAGCATATATGACAAAATCTTCGTCTTCTTTTTTCATCATATTCATACATTTCCAATGAATATTGAATAATGAGCTAGTCTCGTTAAAAATTTTAGTCAGAATATTTGCTGTTTCTTCAAAGAAAAATTTCCCCTTTTTTAATAGAAAATTAGAGTGTTTTTATGTTCTACCGGTGGTAACCTTCTCAACAAAAGTCTTTATTTCTCGACTTTCCGTTCGCTTCATTTTTCTCTGGAAATTTGCTTCTAAAATAAGCAGGAATGGTAATTCCATCATGCAAATTGCATGTGAATTCAGTTATGGCATTTGCCACCGCTTCGGGCGTGAAAGATCTTGGAGAATTTTCCGTTTTCTTCCATATTATTTCAATTAAATTTTGTTGTTGTTTCTGGAGTGCCAACAACTGCTGCTCTTGTTGTTGCTGTTGTTGTATTTTTATCACTTGGGCTAATAACCGTTCTACATTTAAAGAATATATGTCGTTTTTTTACTTCTTTCTCTATTTTTGCTGAAACAAAAAAGTACTTTTTCTACCACATATGGCTTTCGATTCTTCGTCGCCACTGGTATAAGTCATTACTAGCGGTTATAATATTATCTCTTATTTAGTCTACTTGTCGTGACATCATTAAAATCCTCCTCTCCGATTGACACCAACAGACTTCTCTGACTAATCTTGAGTTCTCTAGTTAAGGCGTCTTGCCTAATTCAGTTGTGTTACCAGTACTGTGTTATTTATTCCACAACACATACAGAATCGTTGATACCATATAGTTCACTATTCAGACAGCTGGACGCCTTCCACAAAAGTTGTCTCCGCGCGATCTGTGGCTATACTTTTGCTGATCGGGTGTCCAGTGCTGATCTTCTCGCAAAATGCCACATTGGTGGAATTGAGACTTTCCTGACGCAGTCCCAACTTCGCTGGGCTGGTTATGCTGCAAGGATGACCGACGACAGACTACCAAAGGTTCTCATGTATAGCCAGCTTGACAATGGACAAGGAAGTGTTGGACTGCCATCTCTCAGGTATAACGCCAAAGTAAAGAGTAACTGCTCAGCTGTCAATGTCTCATACTAACTTCGAGCGTGTTGCCCTGGATAGAAATAACTGAAGATATGTGTGCCAGAGTTGTATCAGAAATTTCGAAATCAATCGTATATCAATACGACTGATTCGATTAGAAGACGAAAAACAAAGGCGAAAAGATTCAGCAAATGTTCCTGTTGCTATGTCCCGAGATCCTCGCCGTTGCACAATATGTTAACTTGTATGTAGGTTACTAGCGAGAATGAAGTGTCACAGACATCAAAACTAAATGAGATTGTCGGATATCCATATGCTGAAATCGAGTATTGAATAACGAGCTTTTCTCGCTAAAAAAGATTTTAGTCAGAATATTCACTGTTTCTTCAAAGAAAAGTTATCCTGTTTATATATAGTAGGCGGAAGAGTCCAACATAGACTCTTTAGAGGGAGGACACCACGACATATATATATATATATATATATATATATATATATATATATATATATATATATATATATATTGTGTGTGTGTATGTGTCACACTGTTTTGATAAGTTTTTATTCAATTTTCATAATTTTATTATACTTTTCGTTTATCGGGACTAAGAAAGTGTAGATTGAGTGTAGTCATAGTACCCACATTTCCTTGTGCATCATATTCAATTAAACATGCATAAAAGAAAGTCTGTTGCCCAGATATACACTATGTTTGTGTGTGAGTGTGTAGATAAGAAAGAGAGGGAAGATGCCTTTGGCGTTATGAAAACCTTTTAACCTTTGTCTCTCTCCTGTATTTTCTTCGTCTTTCTCTTGCTTCTGTGCCCCAGACAGCAAATCTCTCATGTCATGTCTCCCCACGCCCGCCAAATATCTAAAACTTGATATTTTTCTTAAGTACTTCCTTACGTCGATAATAGATATTTTCATACCATGTCTCTATTTCGATTTTATATATGATCTGACCCCTACTGATTCCAGCTGCACAGTGGAGACTGATCGATATACGATTACTATAACGACCCTTCAAAAGATTAGAGCCGCTCATCGAGAATAAAAGAAAATTGAGGGAGACCAGGCAAAAAGAACAATGTCTAACCTTTGCGCCTTCAAAAAAATAATAATGGAACGGTGTGTCAAAAGGCTGGTTATTCCCTTGACGCCGTTATTACTTTATACACTTTAAATCCCTCGGTAGTGTTTACTATTTTAAAAAGGGATGATTAGAATTTTAAGAAAACTGGAACATACGAAGTGTATTTATACGTTTTCTTTATTCTTGAGAATTGTCAACAAAGATATTAAACACTATTTATTAACACCATTTATTTTTTAGATTGTTTATTTACAAGAATAATTTTATATTTCCCAAATTATAAAAATATAGAAACCATCTATAATGAAATATTTATTACTTAACATTTCATCAAGAAATAAATATGAAAAGATTTTTTAATTGAGAAATATATAAAAATTGTCTGTGAACAAGAAATATTTAAATAAATACATAACAACGTGTAACTGTAATTATAAATTAAAAAAAAAAAATTCCGGGCTTTTTCATTTACGGAAATTTGCAGCTGATCTATGCTCTGATTTATCTCTAACAACTCAGGAAAAACTGGCTTGTAACTTTCCACAAAAATCAAGCTAGTAACGCTGCCCTGGGTATGACGGTAAACTAAATCCGCGTCGTGGGTAAGACGATAAACTACATCCAACAGCTAGGCCTCTGATCTGGAGGTTTTGAGAGGCATGGAAGCACCTCTTAATTGCTGATGTTCCCAGGTCCACCCTGATCCAGGGTTGTAGCACCTGTTGGGGTCCCAGGTATCGGCAAATAGTTGACACCCAAACTGGGGGTCAAAAACTATGAAAGTGTAAAAATAGGTTTTAATACATACCAGAAATACTTTGTAAAAAAAAAAAATTATTACCAGCAATACATTTTTAGAAAAAAAAGATATTACCAACTATAGTTTATTTTGAAAGAAAATATTACCAGCAAAAAAGAAAAAAAAACTGTCGGCGTCAAATAACCCATTGAGGTTGATATACCGTAAAACAAAAAAAAAACAAACCAAACCAAACCAAGCTAGGAATGTTTCAGTATCATGGAGAATTTCTACAGCCACGTTGAACATTAATTGGGTCTCATGTTCACTCCAAACCTGAAGTGAAACTCATATACGAAGTCTGATCAAAAAGTATAGAGACTGTTTCTATAAAAAGAAAACTGCAACATATATTAATTCAGCATTTGATCTCCTTCTAAGTAGTCTCCTTCTAAATCCAAACACTTTATCCATTGATAATTGATACGTTGATTCAATTGGTGGAAGCCTTCTTGGAACTTCTTTTTGGGCATAGCGAACAGATGCCTTGTCACATTTTCTTGGAGTCTTCTCGTACGATCACTGAGTTAATAAACGTCGAGCCTGGTCACTACCTAGATGGGTGACCGATTGGGAATACGAAGTCCATTTAAACTTGGATGTGTGGGTGGTGTAATGGATAATATCTCGGAATTGAACCCTTTATTTCGCTCGTTGGGGTAGACTGTTCTAGTTCTACGTGCCATGTCTAATGGATATCAGTTATATCAGTTATCTCCTATTAATTCCCCTCTCCAAGTTCTCCACCGCCATAACCAGGTATTGAATTCACACTCTTTGGGTCCTGTCACTGGATCTAACTAACGCTTTTATCCACTGTGCCATGTGTCTTTGAGGGTTCTATTCGACCTACCAACTACCTGAAGAAGGCCAGAGCGTACAACGACCGAAACGTTGCGATAAATATTGTTCTGTACCTCTATAGTATTTCTGCTTTCGGGCACCTACCTGATTGCGCTAGATTTGATAGAGGGGGGTGTTGATGGATACCGACACAATCCTGACAGTGCTCGCAGAAACAAAGTCCACCACTCTATATTGAGCATATGCCACATCCTCCCATTGTGGGTGGGTGTGTAAGTAAATGCCATTTATTTATTTATTTGTCCCGTCAATTTTATGAGTATTAAATACATTTTTTTTACAATGATTTTCACCCGGTACAAATCCCAAAAGCCACTCGATATACTGGTGATATGTAGGGAAGATAACGGTTAACCCTAGACTTGAACAGGTTAAGATTGTAGTGATCGAGAAAGCATTCTATTAGGAGTCGGTTCCACAAAGCCATGGTTTGTGCGTAGTAGCTGCTCGTGTAGAATCTACTCACCATTGATATACGAAGGGAATGAGGGTGGTTCGTTACAGTGTGCGTGGCATGATGAGTCTTAGCCGTGAAGATTAGAACTGATGGAACTAAAGAATGTAGTTCTTCTGATTAAGTTTTGCTTTCCAGAGATTTGGGGAAGCCATCTTTCATGGGCGACGCATTAACCAGTTGAACTGATCATATATATTATATTGAGTTTCTTCATTTTATCTCTTCACGAAGGATACCAAAAGTAAATTTTTGTATCAAGCGAGAAAAATTAATTTCTTGGTGTCTGTAGAAAATTGATTAAGAAAATTCAATTTTTTTTTTTTTTTCAAATAACTTTAATTTTCCCAAGTACTTTCAATCTCATTTGAGCCTATCTTCAGGGGTTGCATATATAGGGATGTGTTATGCGTTAACACCATAAATTCAAAATGTTTTTTACCTTGATGCAAGGGAGGTAACTTATTTTTTTTATCGTAAGTGGACATATTTCCTGTTTCATGTTTCCTGTTTATTCATAAAAATGAGGAAATCGTTAATCCCTACTCCAACCGCCATTTCCTTTCTCCTGTTTTTTTTTTTTTCGAAAGATGAAACTATATTTTATTTTGCTGATTATCCGCTCATCCCTGACTACAAGCCAACCGCAAATTATCTCAGTTTTCTAGTCAGGATTTTTTTGACGAAAACAAATAAATTAATAATAAAAAATAATAATGCTCGTGAAAATTTCAGGGTTTCTTTTTTGTTTCACTGAAACCAATGAAAGTGTCTCCAATATGTCTTTTCCGTCTTTCCTCGTAATCAAAACGAAACAGTCCATTATTTATTAAGTATTGGCAGAATGTAACGCACATGCTAAAGAAGGAATAATAATAATAATAATAATAATAATAATAATAATAATAATAATAATAATAATTTACGAGCATTCTCTACCTTCAGTCGCCGAGAATAAGCAAGTGAAGCCCATCTGGGATGCAACCATCTCGAGTGACAAGCGCTTGGAAAGCAATCGCCCTGAGACCACACTTGTGCACAAAAGTAGCTTTGCATCGGTCCATGGGATAGGAACACTGTGATGGCGGAGCTGACGAAACAGGAAAAAATACCGACACAAATCATAGAAATGTACTGAACAGCAACTCAAATTGTCTCTTTTGTGGTTAGCACATTTTGGACTATTTCCAAGAATCTCTCTGCTTCACAGGAAGCCTTGGAGATAGCTGATAACATTGTGAGTGCGCAAGTCGCAGCACAGCTTGGAATAGTTTATGTGCTGAGGAGAGAGTTGTGTCTCTAAGCTACGAATAAGAACTGAGATGTGACCATCGTATCCTAACCGAAACATCTGAGTCGGGAAGGATATCAAATAACAATAATAATGACTAGATTAAACCAGTAAAAATTTCACGGTTTTCCTATTTTCTGATAAAAATTAATTCTTCTGTTAATGATTGAATTAGCTCATGCCGAGTTCTACGACAATAAATTACCCGTAGAAATCCCCTTTACTGCATCGTTAAATATTTGAGCTTAATTTATTTAACAAAATATTGCAATAATAATGATAAATATGAATTAGTTTAAGAAGTAGGAAGGTACAAAAGAAAATATCTGAAATTGAAAAATTTTTTTCATTTCACTTAAAAAGACGTTAAACACTTTTATCTTCTCCTCTTTCATTTTCTCACTGAAACCAAGTAGCGTATTTTATAGATCTTTTGTTTTCTCGCGCGTTCAAGAGGGAATAGCCCAATATTTGTGATGTATTAGCAGAAGACGTTAAACACTTCTATCTTTCTTCCTTGCTCGCTCTCTTTCCTTTTTCACTGAGACCAAGTAGCGTCTCTGATGCCTTTTTCCACATGATCAAAACAGAATAGTCCATTATTCATGAGAGCGTTACGGTCGTGCGAACTAACAAAGGGAGGAAAGGAAGTACAAGTACTATTATTATTATTATTATTATTATTATTATTATTATTATTAAATAATAATAATAATAATCTTCAAAAAGCTATCAAAATACAAGGACCTTGAAATCGAAATCTTAAGAATGTGCCACATAGGAATATCAACAACCCCTGTTGTAGTTGGAGCCCTCGGATAGGTTGGAAAAGATTCCAATAGACTAATTGAAGGGATTTCTGGAAGCCCATGCTTTAAAGAAATACAAAAAATTGTTCTTCCGAATACAGCCCCCAGCTTACGAAGGGCTTTATCCTTGTAAAAAAAAAAAATTTCGGTGGAAAATGAAGCCATTTCTAACCTTAGGTCTCTAGGCGGGACCCGGAACGAAATGTGTGCACTCCAGAAATCAAAGGAAATAATAATAATAATAATAATAATAATAATAATAATAATAATAATAATAATAATAATAATAATACGTATATTAAATCATTGAAATACTTCTTCGTGGGTGAAAGAGTTCTGTATTTTGCAGTTGAGGCTGGGATAGATCTTTTAACTTTATATATATTGTTGAAAATTCTTCACAGAAGTTATTTCTTAGGCTTAGTCAGTGTTGGCTTGGGGGTATAATTACTGAACTGCTAATCTAGGATTTGCAATAACTAAAAATCTAACTGCTGCACCAAGGTATTTGACATGAAAAGCAAAATATTTCGAAAGGGTATTACTTAATGTCTCTTCTATTCTTTCTTCTACTTCCTTTAATATTGGCAAGAGAGAGAGGGGGAGAGAATTCTTGTAATTTTTTTGGGTCGATCTTAACGTTAAAAAAATTAATGCGTGACTGTCTGGAAAAGTACAAAAACTTTGGATATTCACGAAGAAATCGCAAAGAAGACCCAGACATTTACTATTTGTCCATTCATTTTTTTTTTTTTTTTTCGAATTTTTCTAAGAATAGCAAACTTCGTACAATGTATTCGATATACGTTCAGCAAGAGAAAGAGAAGGAGAGGGAGACAAAGAATAAAACGGGCGAACGGAAGTGAGAAAGAGAGAGAAAGTAAGAACAAAATTGGCGAATAGAAGAAAGAAAGAAATAGAAAAAAAAAACAGGCATAAGAAAGAGAAAAATTATAAAATGGGCGACGAAAGAAAGAAAGAAAGAAAGAAAGAAAGAAAGAAAGAAAGAAAGAAAGAAAGAACAAAACGGGCGAAAGGAAGAGAGAAAGGAAGAAAATGAATAAAACTGGCAAAAAGAGGAGAGAAGTAGGGAGAAAGAAAGAATAAAGAGGGCGAAAGGAAGGCAGATATAGAGAAAGAATAAAACGGGCGAAAAGAAAAGAGAGATAGAGAACAAATAAAACAGGTGAAAGGAAGAGAGATGAAGAGAAAAAGAGAGAATAAAACAGACGAAAGGAAGAGAGAAAACGAATAAAACTGGCGAATGGACGAGAGAAGTACAGGAAAAGAAAGAATAAAACGGGCGAAAATAAGAAAGAGATAGAGAACAAATGAAACAGGTGAAAGGAAGAGAGAAATAAAGAATAAAACGAACGAAAGAAAGACAGACAGAGAGAAATAAAAAATAAAATAAAGTTGGTGAAAGGGGGAGAGAGATAGAGAAAAACTAAAACAAGCGAAAAGAAGAGAGAAATAGAGAGAAACAAAGAATAAACTGGTGATCGGAAGAGAGAAGAGAGAGAATTTTTTCACTTTTCTCTTTTGGAAATTCCTAGATATTGATGAATACCTGACTCTTCAATTACCTCCATGACAACAAGCATGTCAGAATACCTATCATCACTAGATAAAAAGTAAAGAAAATATAGTCAGAAAACTTGAACTTTCCATCTCAAGAACCACTTCCGTAACACATGGACACGCAAACTCCATCAAGTACACGTCTTTCCAAAAATATGAATATTTAATTACTCGAGCAAGCTCATAAAATCGATAATCCCTTCAAGGTAGGTATTAAAGGTCAGGGATACTAAAATCAAGCAGAGACAAAAATTTAAATATCTGGGAAAGTGAGGTACTGAGATCCAAAGAGGTATTGGGATGATGAAAGACGTATTCCGAAAGCTAAGCAAAGTATTAAGAGACAGGAAAATTTCGTTTGAAAACAAAGAAAAGAGTACTGAATTGCTAAGTGATATCTATCCTTCTGCATGGCAGCGAATGTTGGACAATCTCCTCAGAGATGATGGAGTCTCAAAACAACAGAAATGTAGCTCTACAGAAGGATGCTAAGGATACCATGGGCCAAATATGTGAGCAACGACGAGGTTTTGAAGAGAATGAAAACAAAAATGAAACTTATACTTAACATCAGGAAGAGGCAGTAGAAATTTCTGGGACACTTAATGAGGAAGGAGGGCTTGGAAGATCTGATACTCGCAGGGCAGGTTGAAGTCAAGAGGGACAGGGGAAAGCAATGCGTGACATACTTAATGGGCTTGAGCAAATGGATGGCAGAACAGGGTCTGGGAGAACAAAAGGACAAAACTTAACAAAAATTAAGAGCTACAAGAACAGGAGGATGTGGAGGGCCTATGATCGTCTACGTTTTAAAGGGACACGGCACATAAAAGAAGGATTAAACCTTAAGGGTTATTATTTTCAGAAAGCTCCCCATTTAATGACGCTAAACGAAAAAAAAAAAAGAGTCCAGAACTGATCTATAATATCAATCCTCCTATATGTCCATGAATGCTGAACATTTTCTGCACACATGAAGAATAAATTAGGGCTAACAAAAATATGATTCTACAGAAGGATACTGAGGATAACGTGGACGGAGCGTGAAAGCAACCAAGTCTTAAGGAAAAGGGAAACAAAAAGGTCATTTATACTCAGAATCAGAAAGTGATAGCTGAAATTTCTTGAACTCATAATGAGGAAAGGTTTGGTTTGGTTTATTTTGTTTTACGGCATATCAACCCCAATGGGTTATTTAATGCCGACATTTTTTATTGCTGGTAATATTTTGTTTTGTCAAAAATCTGTTTCTGGTAATATTTTTCCTTCAAAATTGTATTGCTGGTAACAATCTTTTCAAAAAAGTATTGCTGGTAATAGTTAACTATTTGACCATAGCTGGAACCTTAACAGGTGCTACCACCCGGTCAGGGTGGATCAGGGAACACCAGCAATTAAGAGGTGGTTCCACGCTCCTCAAAACCTTCTGTCAGAGGCCTTGCTGCCAGGACGATAATGAGAAAAGAGGGCTTGGAAAATTTGTTACTCAAAGCGGGCCACCTGCCTGACGAGATTGTGTGGGTGGATAACAAGAACGTGCGTAAGGAAGGACACGACGCATAGAAGAAGAGACGGGGCTAGTCTATATTCTTTGAAATCATGTCGAAGCTAATTTAGATGTAATAATGTCTGAGTTACTGAGATTTTGGCATTCGAAACCGTTGACAACGAATTCTTAATCCATAATTTTCCAACCGCCTTGATTATATTTTTTATTACAACGTTTTCGCATGATTCATTCTTCAGCTTTCAAATTCAAATAAAAGAATTCAGAACAAAGAAATAACCCAGTGTAAATCTCGGATTCCTTTCTTGATCTACAAGACATTGTTTTGTCATGTAACAACTCGTATATCATCTGAGGAACAATGTCATCATTTGTGTTAAATTCCAGCAATTTCAGCCTAAGACTAAGCACTGACATAAAAGTGACAAGAAATATGTGTGAAATAATGACTGCTATATTCATTGGCAGTTATGACAGATAGAAGCCAGTGAAACCCTTTTTGTTAATTGAAGTACAGGTTATAAAAACAACGGATCTTTATTCATGGTTCTTTGGTATATTTTTGATGATAACAAAAAAAAAATAACATGTTATAAACTTAGAATATGACGAATGTAATATCATCCTGACCACAGACCGACTTATTTGACATTATACACGCTCAGTATGCAAATCGTGATTAAGGGTTTTCTCTGTTGGTTGCTCCCTGACTATTTTAGGAGCTTATAGACATGTCACGTTTGAACTCCGGCTCTCGTACGACCACCGAAGTTAAGCAAAGTCGAGACTGGTGACCGTTTGAAAATACAAGGTGCTGTGAGGTTGGATGTGCGGGTGGTGTAATAGACAACGGTCCGGAATTGGAAATCCGGGAACCGGATCCAATTTCAATATGTTTCGTTACATTCACTTATGCGCAAATATCCTTGGTAAAAGTATGCATCCACCTCTCTCACCTCTTGCTATGGTTTAATTTGCAGAACTTGTATTAGTAAATCAAAATTATCTCGAAAAGAGCAATCATACCATCTAAAATATTTTCTGACTTTAAATAACCTGCAAAGTCGATAAGTCGTAAAAAACAAAACAATCACTCAATATATATATATATATATATATATATATATATATATATATATATATATATATATATAAGTTTGTTAAAACAACATGTAAAATTCGCTACACAATTGCAGCCGTGTTTCAACGCATACCAATGCAACTCCTTAGTCGATAGTAAATTACAGGCGAGTGAACGATTAATTTGGTTTCAAAAGCAAAATACATCCTGTTTTTTTTCGTTATGAGACTTGAGTTCTTTACCCTGATAAGCTAATCGAATATGATTTACGCTCAATTCAAAAAATTAAAAAAATTAAAAAAACACATTCTTACCAGCTAAAATATTTTCTGGCTTTAAATTACAAAGTCGATAAGCCGTAAAAAAATAAAACAATCACTATATATGTATACTTGACTCTCCAGTCGACGATGGTGAAGCAGATCAGTTCTTAGGAAACCGACAACCCAACATCAGCACACGAGATTTGATTATAGTGGTGAAGGTTTTGTGCAGAACCATCCACACTTTTTGAAGGGCCGAATACAGAGACCTGGTGCACTACGTGCCACAAGGTCCTCAAACGACATTCCGCAGGTTTTGAATTCAGAGTTGTCCTTCACCTAGACCAGTTGACATCCAAGGCTATAGAACCCAGCGTTTAGTTTTAAACATGGTCACCTTGTCACCACGTTTGCAACGCTGTGAAAACGTATTCCTAAATTTGAATATTATGAAAGAAAAATGAATCGCATCGCTGATCGCATAAACTTTTAGTTATCTGTTTGGATATGTCTTGTTCTTGTGTCCATCGTTTTTTGTCATGCTAAGTTTGATAATGTTATTTATATTTTATATTTTATATTGAATATGTCCTGAAGATGGTTTATTGACCGAAACGTCCGACGTCGACATATTAACATTAAAACAGCATTATTGCATATAAGGATTTTTGTTTGTTTGTTTGTTTTGTTTTTTTTTCCCGTATATTTTTCTTCATATATAAGTATATAAAAAAAAATAAACATACGTCGCTTACGTCACATCATGCTTTGCCTACGTCGCACCACTTACTAGTTCTACAATACTCAACAATACTCCCTACCTATTCTGATTATGACTTAGAAATGAAATTCGAAAGATTGGACCATATTTCTTGTTATTTTTTTATCTATTTTTTTTTTCAGAAATGAACTTCGGACAATTTCTGGCGGAATTTTCTCCTTGTCTGAGAATTTAGAAAAGCCGACCAGTAAAATTAATCGATACGAAAAGCCTGTTGTTTTAAATAATATCTGCCTTAAAGAACATATATATATATATATATATATATATATATATATATATATATATATATATATATATATATATATATATATATATATATATATATCAATGAACATTTTAAATATAATCATATTATACTGCAAAATTATAAAACGAATGACGTTCTTAATGGTTTTCCGCGTGAAACGAATACCAATTTGTTTCGAGTCTATAACAAGCGTTTATTGTGTGGAGTATAAATATGATATCAGGTAATAATAATTCAATCGATTTATTGAAATCTCTGACGCTATATATAGAAGAGTTGTTGCTGAGAAGTTTTCGGATTAACCAACTTGCCATTTCTTGCCTTTTTTCATCTAAACTTCTTTTTTTAGAGTATAAATTCTTCAACTTCCAAAAATCAATTTTTTGTGAGAAAAGAAGGGACAAGACCTTTTATAAGTGACCTTCATTTCAGAATTTTATGCTAAAAATGCAAACTAGAATATTAAGGAGCCATCGACCTTCTTTTGCATGTATTACACGTATCAGAAGGTGAAGAAAATGTCACAAAATAATTTTTCATTTTATCAACAGTCCAATTTAAAGAATACGTACGCTGAAGTCGTAGCCGTGTTCACAGTGGTAAGAAGAGGGGAGGAAAGCGGACGATGACGAGCTAAATATATGCAAAGAAATATTTGTGTTCGAAATTGGAATGCATTGACTGCAAAAGAAATCTTAAAAGTTTTCATATAAAATCACTGGAACTTATTTTCCGTTAAAGTTTGTAGAATTTGTGTTTATTTTACTTTACGAGAAAATATTTTTCACCTACCTCCGCACATTGAATGTTTGTATCATTTTTATAAATACTTTCATATTAATTGTTCGAGTGATCTCTTCACTAATGTACTCCTTTTCATTTCATGTGCCGTGTCCTTTCAGGGCGTAGCTGATCATGGCTCTCCACTTCCTCCTATCACTTGTTTCGTCCCTCTGCCACCTCCCTCAGACCACATTTTGTCATCCACTTGCTTAAGCCCGCCAGATATGTTATGCGCTGCTTTGCCTTGTCTCACTTTCCCACTATTCGACCTGTGAGTATCAGATTCTCCAGGCCCTCCTTTCTCATTACGTGTCCCAGAAACTTCAGCTACCTCTTCCTGATGTTAAGTATAAGCCTCCCCAAGACCTCATCGTTGCTCACACGCTCGGTCCATGATATCATCAGCTTCTTTCTGTAGAACCACATCTCCGTCGCCTCGAGTCTCTTCATCTTTGAGAAGATCGTCCAACATTCGCTGCCGTAAAGGAGGACAGATGTCACGTAACAGCTCAATACTCTTTTCTTTGTTACCAAAGAAATCCTCCTGTCTCGCTATGCTCTGCTCAGCCTTTGGAATGCGTCCTTGAACTTACTCACCTGCTTGATTTTAGTGTCCCCGACCTGCAAATCGCATTTTGGGCTCATCCTTTCACTGATGGTCTTGCATTCTGTCCTCTTGTTTATGCTTAGTCCCTTCTTCTCGCTCTCCTTCGTTACCTTCTGTAGGAGGTTTTGTCATTTCTTTCCGTGTCTGCTATCTGTACTGTGTCATCTGTGTATCTTATGTTGTTAAGGTTATGGCCGCCAATTCTAAATTCCCGTAGGGTTTCCAATTCTCTCAGAATTGCCTCGCTGTATAGGTTGAATATGCCCGGTGAGAATACGCATCCTTGCTTTACACCCCTTTCTATTTTTGTATATTCGCTGAATTCGTTCCCTGTGCGCATGCATGCTGTTTGTTGCCAACATAGGTTCTTGATTATTGTAATATCTTTCCCGAATATATTAAGGTTGCTGAGCTTTTCGTAGTCTATGAAACATAGGTACACTTCCTTCTGCATTTGTATTGCTCTTTCTGATAAGATTCTGAGCATGAATATCACGTTCCTTGTTCCGGTGTCTTTAACGAACCCACACTGTTCTTGTCGTTAGACTTTTTTTAATTTAATCGCTAGACTGGCGTGGATATGGCATCAATTTACAGTTAAGCTGGCTAGATGTAGCCGCAAATTCTATGCTAACAGTTTCTTTTCTCACACTTTTCGCTTCTGGAACTCCCTTCCAACCCCATGCTTTCCAGCCGACATCAGTCTCCAAAAATTTAAATCTAATGTCAATTGCTATCTACCGTCCTCCTGATTTCTCTTGTCACATTCTGCTTATTATTAATGTTTCTGTTCCTAATTCTTCCAAACCCTGTAACCCCTTGCGTTTTAGTGGCTTTACTGCCTTGCTTGGGGGTGATACCAATTAAAAAAATTATCAAGGCCGAAAATTGCCTATTGCTGTCGTATATGTCTAGAAACTGCCCAGTCTTCACTTCGCAATGGTAATGGCAATTTTTTGCCTCGAAGGAAACATTTTGGTAGTCATTGACAGAGCAACCAGTATTACTTCCAGTTGAAATTTATGAAATCTTTCTCTTAAAACAATTTTTTAAAAAAATAGATTTCTCAGTAGCTGTTATCGCTCTTTCCAGTATTGATGTGGGTTTTCTTCCGAGCCTTTTGTTTGAAGTAGTGTGGAATATCAACATCTTGATTATGTCATTTTCTCTTCAAGTTACATGTGCTATCCATTTTAGTTGTTACTGCTGTTGATAGTCTTCAAGTGATGTGATTTCTGTTATTCGGTAGAATTCTCTTTCAGTCTTGATAGAGTTCAAAAGTATCTCGACACGTCCTTTAATTATTTTCCACTCTACAACTCCTTTCCCACAACCGAAACGCTACAAGCCTCACACTACCCTATCGCTATTTTCATGGAAAGTGTTCAAACGGACTGCCTTAGTTCCACCAATATAATGTTCGCAGTTAAGACCCGCCATGCCATGCACATTCTAGAAAAATCATCAAATTCCCTTTCTATTCTATTGGTGACATGTAAATTGCAGTCGAAGAGGATGCTTCCCTGATGCCTACAATCTTAACCTGCTCAAATCGAGGGTTAACAGTTATCTTCCCCACCTATCATCATAAACTGTGTCTTTTACTCTGTAACCCTATACCTTGAGTGAGTCTTTAAACTTGTACAGAAATTATTGTAAAAAGAAAGTGTTCATATTTACTCTGGGTTCTCCTGGCACAGGTACGCCCACTTTCAAGTGTTTTCTCTTATTTATGGCAATTACGCTATACTTTCTCGTGAATGATTGTCACTACTCTATATTGTTCACAGTTTGACTAAAATGTGCATCTCTATTATGGTCACTATGTTTCAGCCAATTTTACCTACCAAACTTCCTTAAATTCCTGTAAATCTGTGTAATATATATATATATATATATATATATATATATATATATATATATATCGTAAGAGCAGATTTCAAAAATCGGGGTGATTTCGTTGATATGTAAGTTCCCAATAATTTTTTGATATATTTTCACACTTCGTCGGTGCTTGATAGCGAATTGTAGTTTTTGAACTAGGCCAAATTTCAGATTCAGCGGACGTTAATGATTCCAGTGTGCATGTTTGTGTGTGTGTGTGTTAAGCATTTCACCTCAAGAAACGTGGGAGTGTCACTAGCACGCGAGGTGTTACGGAGAGTGAAAATAAGAGAAAATAGCGGTGTTTGAGGAAAGGATAAAGAGAAAATCGGGGATCAAGATCAAAGCATCAGAAGATGTCGATTGACATTACTTTTTAAAGATTATAGTTATCAGGGAAGCAAGTAAGAGTAAGGGAGTTCCACTGTCGGAAAGTCCGAGAGAAAAAGGTGTTCGAGTAGAAGAGGCGGTTACTTTTAACTGTTTTGACAGTAAGAGGGTGGGACAGAGATGACAGTCTGGTAGCAATCTTAAATTCACGCAGTTAGAGCACTAGTGTAAATAGCTCGTAAGAGCAGTTGTCATGAAAATATTTGTAGAAAAAACAAAGGGAAGCCACATTCCCCCTGTGTGAAAGTGACTGGATCCGACATGCCTGGTCAGGATCTATCACATTGCATATCCGTCTTTGTATTTTGTCAAGAACCTCGAGATCAACTTCGGGGGCACTATACCATATATGACAACAGCATTCAATGCAAGAGCGAATGGTAGATTTGTGGATTTGAAGGATGGACTCAACGAGAAAAACTTTCTGGAACGTCACAGAGGACCAACTTTCCTTGCGGTAGATGTAGCCATTGATTCAATGTAGTTGTTCCACCTCAGATCAGTGGAAAACGTGAGACCAAGAAGACACAGAAAGGTGCTCTCGTGAAGTTAAACATCAGCTATTCAGATAGGAGGCAGGGAGGTTTCTCTATGATGTGTAAATGAGAGCAGTTTCGTTTTGGAAGCATTAAAGTTTTCAAGCCATTTCCTTCCCCAGTCAAGCACAGATTGGAGGTCCTTTTCGAGACCAACGGCCAGGTTAGCTTTGTCAGCAATGCCGGATTTACTATTGAAGCAGGAGTAAATAGTAATGTCGTCTGTGTAGATGCCTACTTGAGAACTGATGACACCAGGAAGATCGTTGATGAAACAGTGTAGAACCCATGATTAGATATGTAAAACCTTGGGGAACACCAGCGTTCGTATGAAAGGAACTGGAGGAGACTGATAAGACGGTAGTTAGATGTGTCAGAAAGGTCTCTAGAGGTCTTAAAAACAGGGACAGCAGATGAGTGCTTTCAACAGGATAAAAAGCGAGGCAACAGTGAAATAGTTTGGAGAGAGCTGGAGTCAGTTCAGGAGGAACTTTCTTTAGGACTACGACTGGTATCCCGTCACCACCACCTGCTTTATGAGAGTCTAATTTAGAGATGATGTCCGATACCATCAATGGGGTTATGCTCATCTCACTCACTAGAGGCTCACTTCTAGGGTGAAAATCAGGTGTGGGTACTCAGGACGAGTCGATTATTAAGTTGGATGAGAATTTCTGAGCAAAGCATTCAGCTTTATTAGCTGTGTAAGTTAGGACTTCGAATAGATTGAATAGAGGAAGGATTTTGGATTTGCTTTGGTTCAGTACACTCCTACTAATCTTTAGAACCAAACTTGCGAGATGCAATACGTTGTTTCATTCTAATAGCAAATAGTAACTTTGCTGCATTACGAGCAGATATAAAGAGACGTCAGTTGCAATCAGGTATGTCACTCCGGTAGATACGGAAGTAGTAATTCCTATGGTCTGTAGCAGCTGGGCAAGCAGCTGAGAACCAAGATGGGCGCGATTTAGCTTTGTATTTTATTACTGGGATGAAAGCCTCGATGCTGGATTTTACCAAGGAGGAGACCTCAGACGCACATTTTTGAGCGGATGATTAAATACCACATTCCAGGAGACGTCGCGAAATCATGGGACGAATCCCAATCTGCGTGTTGCTAACAGAAAGATATTCTGTTAGTAGGAGGTTCTTAGCTGGAGGAAGATGTTAATAGACACTACGGAGATGTTAATAGACACTACGGCGTGATCAGAGTTGCCAACAGGGCAGAGCTGCATAGCACGACAAGAGTTAGGGATGGAGGTAAAACAGAGATCGAGGAGGGAAGCGTTACCATCAGGATTACTGGGAAACGTGTAGGAAAGTCAACCACTTGCGTGAGGGGTTGAGTAATTGAAAAGTTAAGGGTTTCGATGCCAGCGAGGTTAGTGACAGACTTTTTAAGCCATATGGTATGGTGGGCGTTAAAGTCACTGAACACGAATATATTTGTAAATGGATGTCGAATGGGCAGGTGGTCTCAGAATTTCCCACTTGAGGTGCGTGCAGGGATACCCTTCCATGCACGACATGGCACTGAAAGAACCCCGATATTATGCAACTGTTGATTATGGTTCCTAACTACTAGTAGAGAACAGCAACCAGAAAACTGCCAACCCGGTATCCTAAGCATGAAGAGACGTTGCTACAATCCACACGCCTCACAAGAGATTCATTACAATATTTATACTGAGGCCAGAGAAAAGGAAATGATCAGAGAGCCACCTCCTAAACAGGAAACAAGGGATGAGCCTCTACTTCTGTTCAAGAGAAGAGAGAGAAGGACTGAACGGCCGATAGGAAAGCCTATTTACTCCTATTAACACAAAAAAAACAACAAAGAAGAAATCGATCAACAACGCGCAGGACATCCAAAGAAGTTGAAAAGAATGAGTTCCACGCAGAAAAATTAAATGGAGAGCCAAAATGGGAGCCACGGACGCGACAGTACGAGCTATTTATGTATAGATTGCTCGTGAGTTAGAAAGCACATTGGGAGGAGAGCGTAGCGGGAGATGTTTGTACATTCACTACAACCGCTATTATGGACTATTATGGATCGGTACAGGAGAAGCTTATGGGTCAGAGGGGGAGTATGGATAGTGAATCTGAAGACGACACTCCACGCCTCTGAGCCATGAATAAAATAACGCCTAATACTTGTATAAGTCAGAAAAGTGAACACTGAAGTCAACACTCAGAGGCGACAGACTGTTTCATGCTAAGCCAAATGTTTTGCAAGCAAGTTTACCGCTTGTCGCAATGGTATCATTTTAATATCAGGTAAGTTTACTTGCTGAGTTGCACACTTCATTTCATATTGCAAGCGAAATCAAGGTATACATCATAGTGATAGATCGCAATTGTTGTTACGACGTATGTGATAAATCAGACCAGCCTTTCAAAAGCATACGCCAGATACCCGCACGAGTGGTACTGGTATCATGTAAGCCAGTACTACCCGTTGCATGTTCAGGTCATCGGCTACCCCATCGGTTCCGATGAGGAGAGTTGCTAGACAGGGTCAACGGTCTAGCAGACAAAATTCACGGTGACGTAGTTGGCGTTCAGGCACGCCATAAGTCCATAGCTATATTGACTGCAAGATATAAAGATTTTGATGTTGATGAGGTTGTTTTCTTATATTTATCCATTAACTGAAGCATAACTTCGGTATTTAATGTCAGGAACACTTATTAATAAAAACATCTTAACATTGGAGTAGCTCAACTGGAACGAATTAGCTTACAGGAAAATATTACGAGTGATCTTTGAATTAATATTCCCAGATAAAAAATTAATTTCAGTAATGCAATATATATATATATATATATATATATATATATATATATATATATATATATATATATATATATTACACTTTTCCCAGTTTTCATGTTATCCGAATTTCTCTTGGTTGCGGGAAACTGACAGTCAATTTCCATACTATCTATCTATCTATCTATCTATCTATCTATCTATCTCCCTACACACACAAACGTTTACTTAAATGTCTCGACTATGACTCTTTATTATTTCGACATTTAACTTTATTTATCATTAATGCTTTCTCCCTCTCTCCCTCTCTCTCTCTCTCTTATATATATATATATATATATGAGAGAACAATTACGACAATGGCTCGCTAGAGCAATTACGACTGATTAGTGAGTTCGATCCTCACTGGGTGCCCGCTAATTTCGGCCTTGTGCCGCATCTAAGCTACGCTTGGACAATCACTATATATATGTATATATATATATATATATATATATATATATATATCAAGGAATATAGTTTTAAGGTGTGCTATATTTATGGGATAAAGTGCTTAATATCAGAGACAGAGAGTGTGTAAATATAAATAAAGAAGTAAACACAAACACATCGCCTCCC